>PNEQ01110526.1:0-11995 GCA_003012365.1 Medauroidea extradentata
GCCAAGTACCTCACAATATACATTAGACAAGGTTAGAAATGTATTCTGTTTTTTGGACACTGCCCTGTTTGTATAGGAACTACTTTCAAGATACCTTTAGATTTTTCCCAAGTAGTTTGTGTGATTGAGGGGGGGGGGGGCTTAATGTAACATTTTAAATTATACTTTTATTTGATATTTTTTTATGGAAGTTAAATTAAGGCATTTATTATAATTTATATGTATTCTGGTAATATTCTAGGTAAATAATTTTTTTTTGGTTGTCTTTGTTTTTGAAAGGGAAGAGAAAGAAACACAGTCACCAGTTATAGTAGTGCATAAAAGCCTAGAATTCAGTTAGGGTGTAACAATAATATTATTGCCTGTTGGCCTTGGGCTTTGTTTTGTATTCTGGTTTTTTCCAGTTAGTTTTTACTTCATTTTGCAATTACTGTGCAGTATTTTTCATTTAGGCTCTAGAGGGGTCAGTGATATTGTAATCACGTGACATCAGCACAGCCAATGGGAGTGCTGTCTGTGATGATGTGTGTGACCTCTTTTAGAGAGTTTTTTCTCCGCCATAATTTAGGATAAAACGAGATGCTGTGGCGTACAATCGTGTTATGGGGCTGTAGTCCAAATTTTTAACATTTGTAATGTAGTTCAAGAACAAACCTAGTTGCCGCGGAGGACGGTCGTGTTGCGAGGCTGCAACCCAATTTTATCTGAAAATAGTTTCTCTTAATTTAACGCAGCATGAGGCTACAATGCGTGCAGTCTTTCCTTTCAGGTTTTAAATCTTTGTGAAATTGTGTTGCGTTTTGATACAGGCTTTTTCCAGTAAACCGGGTTCACCGTAATAGGATAAACCTAATGTAAAGGTAGTTTAAATAAACCAGGAGAACTTTTTGGAATTCTAACTTTTATTCCTGGACGAACACCTATAAGGAGGACTGGTAATTTGTCGCTGCAACGAGTGGTATGTTCTAGGCTGGAAAACAGAGGGAAATCATAATTTTAAGAAAAACAAAGACATTGTTTGACACAGGCAGATAGATGTATTGTATTGCATTGCCATTTAAGCATGCAACATATCCCATTACCACAAAAAATGGTGAGTGATAGATTTGTGTGCATTTGCTTTTTAACTAGGCCAAACAAGCATGTGAGCATTGTATTGTGGCATAGATTTATGCAATCGTAAACTATAATAACAATTATATTTCTTGTTAAAGTTTTATGAAGTAGATTTACTATCCAATTTTATTGGTTGAAAGTTGTAGATTTTTGTGTTTTGTACAGTTAAACATTCTTTCTGCAAAAGCTAGAAGTTGTATGATGCACCTGAGGCATTGTTTTAGGTGTTCTATATAAACATCTGTAAATTTTTACAATTTTATGTATTTTTAATAATTGTTTGGTTTTTCTCTCAACAAATGAGTGAAATAAATCCAAGCACTTCAAATATTTTTTATTAATTGTGTGGTTGTCCTTTCAACACGTGACTGAAATTAATTTTGTATTCAATAAAGTATGACGTGCGCAGTTTACAAATGTTTGTTTATGGATAATCATTTTGTATACACCCTGCACTACATCTTTAAGTAAATGTACTGTATATATGTATTTGTATCAGTATTTTAATTTTTCTGGATGGAGCATTTAGAAGTGTATTTTTCACTCTCTAGGAATTTTTATGTGCATTGTTTCAATTTTTTTCTTTGATGATGCCTACATTATTTATAGTCTCATATTTTCATTTAGTTTTGTTTTTCATGCCAGAGTTTAATACACATAGACATCATTAGCTGAGTACATTTTTACACTGCTGACTGTTTTTATCAATTTTTTTTTGTGGAAAGAGGTAGATACATACATGCTTATGTAGCGGATCAGGGCGCTGAATTTGAATGAAGCTATTATACCATCCTCGTTGACCACAAATCCTGGTCACGGCACCAGAAATTTAAAGCGTGTTGGTGTAACTTTTTTTATTAATTAACTTTAAAATTTCAACTTTACATACTGAAAGTTTTAGATTTCAATCATAATAGTCTTAAATCATCTTCAAAGCCTGTTGCTCCCGGGAGAGGACAACTCAACCCAAACAACTTAAAGAATTTAAAACAAGGTTTCAAAAGACCAAAACAAGCCACGACATCTTAATTATACCATCCTTGAGAATGAATGAGCCCTCTACTCGGCGACCAAAAGCACTGAAAGATTTACGTTTAACTATTAAGTATTCATGGCTGCTCCGCCACCTCACTCCCACACAGCCCATGCACCGTTCAACACACTCATCTTCGTCCGCGACTAGACAACAAGTAAAAATGGCAGACACAGCGAAGCTTGCTCTCTCCCTGCAGCGCCTCTAGTGGCCACCCAGCGCACCAAGGTAAGAAAAAAAAACAGAAAACTTAAACTAAATTTAATATAAAGACAAATTACAAACTTTATACTTTTAAACAATCTGTAAAGTGAAAATATTGCTTTAAAAACCAAAATTACATAATAATTTACAACATAATTTTTGATAAATTTGAATTGCATGTCCTTTCATTAGCCCAAGCCAGCCCACGCAAACATATTATCGTCTCTCTCGCACACTCAATGAGCGGCGGTGCACGTGCACTTCGTGAAAAGTAAAAGTATTAGAAAAACAGTAAAATCTAAGTATAGCGATTCCAGGAACTGGGTAGGCACACCTGTGCCATCCAACTACACTTGCCAACGATACACTCAGCCCTGAGTTACAATATAATAACAGTTAAGCTGCAAATGATAATACTAAATTTAAATTAAAACACAATGTTGCCTCAGCCTAAACAAACCAAATTAAATATAAAATTGAACAATTTCAATACTGATACAGATAAATTGCCAAACAATACCTTACCAAACTCCTGTCAACAATACCTCAAAATAATTAAATAGATTATAGCAATTTCATTAAATCAAACATAAGGAAATAATAATAAAAATAAACAGGAAACAAAAAAGGCCTGAGTGGTGGGTGGACCGCCTCAAAACCCCCCACTTGGCATGCAGAGGTTGTCCCCACAATCCTCTGTATGTCAAGTACAGAGGACAGACCTGCAGGTTATCACAAACACAATAGACAAAAATACATTTAGAAAAACTGAAAAGAGTGTCATATATAAATAACATTAAACAGAAAACAACAAACTTCCATTAGTTCACCAAACTAAAGTTAGTATATAAGGTGACTGGGTACACATCCCCAGTTTCAAATTTACTCACTTAAACATGTAACTGTACTGTCAGGAAATAGCAACACACTCATGGCCACAGCTCAAGACTAATAGTAAATTATGTTTACGTGTAAGCAAAGACACTGAGCACATAGAAAATCCATATTTACACAAACTTATTATCTCTATCACAAAAATATTACTGCTTTAAATTATCCTCCTTGAAAACACTACTTAATGCATTAAAATCTTATAACTTACTCACTCAACTTACAAATCACCAAAACTCACAAGAAAATCTCACTACAATATGGATTAGCTCACCTCAAAACTATGCATCATCACCTACAAAAAAAAACTTTAAACACTTAAATTAAGCACACCCTTTGTAACGACGAAGTGGCATAACACAACAAATCAAATATCACAATCAAGCGTACCCTTTGGATCAACGACGAGGTACCCTGTACATCATAAAACAAGATTAAGCACACCCTTTGGAACAATGATGAAGTGGCATATACACAACAAAATACTAATCAAACACTCAGGTATACAGATTGGACAGCGAAGAAGCATCCTGTACACATCACCATCATTACTTGAATTACTGAGCCAAAAACATGGCCACAAATCCAGAGGTGACGTAAGCCAGGTAAGTAATTACCAATTACAGTAAACCCCCGATCTAACGACATCGGATCTAATGACATCGGCGATCTAACGACAATTTCCAGGAACCCTGGAAAAATTAATGTTTAAAAAAATTGATAAAATCAAAGCAAAGTGCAGTAGATTGCAGTAAAACGTTATTCAAACATAATTATGCGTATATTAAACAATGACGTACTGCAGTTATCAATAATTAGTTATATGCAGCTGTGAAACAAAAAAACTTTAGAAGATGGCTAGAAACTTCGGCTGGAATATAGTTGAAGAGCCCGCTGGGTGTGTAGGTTGCCCGCGCAACACTGACATAGTGAGACGTGATGACTAACGCTGCCTTATCTCCTCCTGCTCCCTCTCACTACTCCGTGCTCCGTCCTACCTGAACTTCCCTCTCACACTCCTCCACGTGTCCTTATCTCAGCTAAGCAGTTAAGATACCTGACGTGGCATAGCAATGGTTATTTACGAGTGTAAAAAATTTCGATAAAATAACATTTAAGGAAAATCATCCGCGTTGCATTTTCCTTCGTAAATGCTGTGCTGTAAGAAATGTACGCTAAAAATAAATAACTCCCCCTCCCCTCCTGACTGCATGCCAGCCAATAACCATTCTCTCTCCCCACCCCCAGCCGATATGCCAGATTGTGCTTGTGTGTGCGCGCATCAACTGCCGACTGTCTGATAGTCACGTGCAACTCTCATCCTGTCTCGCCACAAAGCAGAGCCACATGAATGTTTATCCTCTCCCACTCGGCGTCGGCGACTCTCTGTCCTCAGCCAATGTATTTGTTTCCGTCTTGTGTAAGCCCAGGGGGATGGGGATTGAAGAGACGATACAGTACTATTCTTTTTTTTTTATCCTCATTACGTCACAGCAAAAAAAAAAGGACCAGCATTGCATTCAGTCCGTAAAAGAAGCAAAAAAAAAAAAAATATCCAGCATTATCTCATCTTTTTTTCTCAGCGTCAGAATTGAGCTCGGCTTGACCTTGACAAGTTCCGCTGTATTATTGATCACTCGTCACGTGAGGGACGTGGCTATGTAAACGCTGCTGCGTAAAAACGACCTATGACACAAATACAACAGTCCTGTCACTGTGTGCGGGTTGATAAGGTTTTTGTTTTATGCTCATTCGACAGGGGAGCAATAAGAATGACAGCAGCCAGCAGCCTTTATTCGCAGTACAGAGCATTAAACTGTTGTGTTGTGCATAGTTTCATGGTTTTTCCAATAGGTCTACGACTTTTAGCGACGAGTAATTCAGTCATTTTATAGGTGACAGCACCTTGAAGAGTCCGTTTTTAGCCCTTTTAAGTGGCTCTAAATTCACGTCAATAACAGGCGTTTGTTTTTTTTTAAATACAGACTTTTTAAAAGTCTGTGTTCTTTAAAGAACTTTTATTAGTATCGCTTAAATTTTTATAATGGCGACAGGCTGTAACAGTTCTTGCACAATAATAAAAAGAAATATGGATGTACTGAAAGGTTTTCAATCGTTGCTGTATACTTTCATGTGAATAATAGGAGTTATTCTACTATGTTCTGTGTGCTTTGCGCCAGGCACCCATGATGAATGACGCGCATATAGCGAGCTGAGAGGGAGGCAAGCCAAGGCCAGCGGCTCGTCCTCTCCACCACTCCTCTCCCCATCCTACACAGCCAGGTCGAGCGCGCCACACGGCCACTCACGTCACGGCACACGGGGGAGTATGGAGTACCATTTTATTTGGAAGACACCTTTTCATTGTACAAAAATATAATTTCAATGAAAACATGTCAGTAATGGTTCTACATTAACTTTAAGAAAAAATAGACTTAAAAACAATTTTTTTTGGGGGGGGGGGGGGGGTCAAAATTAATTACATAAGGACTAACGACATCGTTGATCTAACGACATAATTACCTGGCACCGTGCTGTGTCATTAGATCGAGGGTTTACTGTAACTGAAAAGTTCAACACCCAAAAATTACTTCAACTACTCAAAATCTTTAACTCAAATACACAACATTCAAAATTAAAACTTTCATAACATAATGTACTCAGTGTCATTTAAAATATGCTTTCCAAATATTACTGTGTGTTAGCAAACAAAATTACAACTCTGTTGTGGTCCTGCCTGGCAATCACAACAACAGAGTGACCAAAAAAAAAAACAAGTTCAAAACTATTATATCTAAGCAAAAAAAATTAAGTACATGACAAAGTGTGTATATGTGTTGTGTGTGCATTAACTGTTCCTCGACAGCCAGCTAAGTTCTGCTGTTACATAAGACTAAGAAAAATATCAAAATACAAAAATTTTCCAAAACACAAAATTACATACCCTAGCACAAACAAACGCTTCGATTTTGTCATTCTCTTGTAATCTTGTTACCTTTTAAATTTTACCTTATCACTACATCATTCCTGCACCCCCATTTTCTTGTGACTCTAACCACACTCCATTCCTTGACTCCTCTCCACTGACCAACAATCACTTTCACCTTCCTGCTCGTTCACACCCTTGAAATTCACTGCACCTCTGTGCCACACTTGCATCCTCCACTGTTCACATATCATGCTTAACAATTATTGCTTAACAAATACTCGTTCATTGGTCAAACAGAAAGCCCCTTCCAACTCCTATCTTACTTTCGCTTCCCATGTGCAAAATATACGGCGATTACATTTAGGTTTAGCACGACCTTCACTCAACAATACACAGTCACACTTCTCGACATCATTGGCCTCACCAACAGCATTTAAATTTTCTACAATTTCTGGAACTTTCTCAACATCGATGATAACCAAAAATATAATTTACCCTCCTCAACGTTCTGCAGCTCTATCTCCGCCTCTATCTTCAGGCCTTTTTCAACTACCACAGCCTTACCCTCATAAACTCTTGTAGAATCAGCGACCTGTACAATTTCAATTGTTCAGGTTAGGTCTGCAATTTCACCGTTAACAGCTTCCAAACCTCCTTTCAACTCATCCCTAACCGGGTTAGAGATGCCTCAACTCTATTAAACTTTTTCTCCAGCTCTCCTAATATACTTTTTTTCTGGGTATCTAGTAATCTCTTAATCATATTAGGCAACCCCAGGTTACTACCTGCAGCTGATGGTGGTACAGTATTAGTCTCCATTTCAAACAATGACCCTTAAGCATTCTCAATACTGTCAACCATTTCACTCGCAGGGTTACATAATCAAAATGTTGAAATAAATAAAAATTTAATTCAAATCTGGTTACCACAGGTGACATTCTCACATTACACTGCAGTTAAAATAGACATAACACACAACAATATAACCTCTCTCCAGAACTGAATGATTCACTAACAAAAATGAACTATGATGACACACTGAAGACCTGCCTTGCTGCTCAGCTCAAGAATGAGGTTCTGATGCCCCAACACTCACTGTAGAAACGAACACAGTATTAAATCCTGCCGAACACATACCTTTTCGTAATGCACCGTAGTTTACCTGCTGCTCACCATCACGTAGGACATTAATTACAGCAATGATCTTTGCTGCTGCCGCTGATGATAATGCTCCGCCGCTGGAATGTTGCTGCTGCTGCTTCCACTGTTGTCGACGTTGCCGCTTCCCTAGGTTCTGGCACTACTCATATTCATGCCGATCCTGGTGACGGCAATGTCACTACTATTTACACATTTCCCAATATATTTTACTTAGTAAAAATGATACAATTTAAAATTTAAACTTAACTTAATGTAATTAAGGTAACTTGGATGTGAAAGGATTGGAATTTTTACAGTAATTTTCTTGTACTTACCTCTTTGCCATTTGTGACTGACATGGTTAAAAAAATAAGTGGAGCGAAACAGGGCATTTTAACTATTTATTTGTCATATTATTGTATACGTGTTTTGTTAGTCTTCATGATTTATATTAAATTCACAATATAATTAAATGTCATTTTTTAAATATAGAATTAGCTAAAGCTGATGAGTACAAAGTGAAACTTGAGAAGATAATAAGTTTAGATGATAGTGAAATTGATGAAATGGAGGAGGATGATCAAGCAATATATACACAGATAAAGTTAGATGAAAGAAGACAAATACTAAAATTGAAAATGGAAGAAAGAAAAAGGAAAGAGACAGAGAAACTGGAAAAAAAAATACAAGACTCATTGAAAAAATTAAAAGACAAGGTAAGTGTTATTTCCTGCTATTTTTTATAAACTATTGTACAGTTATAATCCTTTGTTTATTTTTTTTGAAAGCTGTCCTAAATTTTGTTGTAGGAGTTCCTATTTCGTACATACTTTTAAAAAATGTAGGAAACAATTTTGCAGATTGCATAAAAGCATGACATTTAAAATATGACTGAAATAAACAGTTGCAAAAAAACAAAGTGTGACATTTTAATCTGAGTTAAGTAAAATGTTGCAAAAACACATGCTAATTTGATTATTATGATGAGTTTTAATATAACACATCTTCCAAGCTGTGTGTGTGTATGAAGTTTGGAGTTTGTGTGTTTGTGTAGGTTGGTCGTGACTTAGTCCGGACCAATTGTTACCTAAACCCAACTAACGCCTGACTAGAGATAGTCGCGGGATCAGCTTTGTACACTGTTGCCAGATACTTCGCGCATGCGCACATAACTTTTTAACACACACAAACATTCGCTAGTGAAAATAATTTGAATTTTTATCACGTTTACCCCAAAATATTGTTTCAGTTATGTCGTATAATGAATATATTGTAACGATGTTAGTACATGTACCAATAAGCCTCTTTATTAAGATTTACTGTGAATAAAAAATTAAGTAAATTTTTCTTTATAGATAATAAAATTATGATTGCTACTATAGAGCAGTGGTGATGGACTCACTTTTTAATTTAGAGTCGTAAGTTCAAGTCTTCGTGAAATACTTTTTTTTTATTTCTTAAACAACAAAATTAATAGGCACAGGATACCAAAATTATATTTGTTTAATCAATATTACTTCCAAACTGACAGTAAATTCATAACAAACATAAGTTTATGTGTGGTAAAAAAATCATCTTTTAAAACAATAATTTAAACTACTGTTGATGAAACATGAGTAAGAATGGGGGAAAAAAAAAATGTGACATACATTGTAAAAGCAGAGCAGAATTCAAAGCTAATATATCTTGTTAATCTACACTACCAGTACATAAACATGTATATTTTACTAGTAAAAATTTTATTAAGAACAATATGTGCTGTGGCATTATGTGTAGAACTAACAACAAAATTCTGGATAAAAACATAAAAGAAATATGTGTAAGAATATTTTGTGTAAATAGAGGTTTCCATACTAAATATTACAGGATTTACTGCCATGAAGTAGAATGAATTTTATTTAACGTTTCGTTACAGAATGTATTGAATAACTGCACTTATAAAATAAGAAAGCTGCATTATTTTCATTATGTACAATTAAAAACTAACTATTTTAAAGAACAAAATAATTCTTGCACAAGACAAGACTTAAAACTCGCAACCTTTGAGGTACTTTAACCTACCACTGAGCTACCGAGATGCTTATGGAAAGGTACATATTTATTTGTTTAAAAGCCTCCAAACACACCACATTACAACATATTTTACGCACATCAAATATTTACAGTTTTATGTTGCTTGTAGCAATGATTCCCATCTTCTTAGGCGTATTATTGCTGTATCTAAATGTATTACATGGTACAATAAACACGCAATACAAGTTTTTTGCTCACAAAGTTTGAATTTGACTGTTTAAAATTAAGTGCCTGGTGCTTATGACTAAATTAATTATGAATATAGGCTTATAATCAGTTGTTTAGTGTAAAATATTCATTGTGTTCCATAAGCAGCATTTATAACACAGATGACGTCTTATATTTTAATGGTCGGCCATGTTTATTTTCGACTTAGCCCATTGTTAAACCTACCCTTGGTCCGGACTAAAAGTTAGACCGGACTAATAACAAGATGGTCCTCGGACTAGCGTTAGTCCTTGTCTATGAATAAGACAAAAAATAGTCCGATGATAATCCCGCATTTGTCCAGGTCAAAAACGACTATGAATAAGCCCCTTTATTGCTAATCAATTATATTTTAAAACAATCACTTTTTGCACACGATACCCTGTTACAGAAGGATAAGAAAGTTGTTAAGAAGACAAAGAAGAAGGTCTCAGGTGATAATGTGAAGAAGAGAGCAGGACGTGTGACCGTTGCGGGCGGTACTACCCGTGCAGAGCCAGCAGGCACAGATGTGGACCAACTGCCCAGTAAGGGTAGCAGCAAGAAGTTGCAGAAGGCTAAAAGTTCTCCTAGCACCAAGATTGTGGTTGAACAAGTGGAGGGTAATAATTTTATTCCCTCGCAGTGTAGTAATTTTCCCTATTTATCTGTGTATTAAAATAGTGTTTTTCAGCTGATGGTCAAGTACTTAAATTCACTAGCTTTATAGATAAAGTCAGTTGTATCCACATCCAGTCTATGTAAGCCAGTACTGTGTATCTCCTAGCAGCAAAGTGAAATGTAGATAGAAAATCAATATTTATCCCCTTACAGAATTTCTTAAAAAAGTCATAATTTTCAACATTCATTCTTTGCCTACCTCTTAACTACATACAGTAGCAGGAAAACTTCTCGATACGTGGACGGGGTGCTGTGAATTAAAAATCTGTGCAGTTTTTTACCTTGGTTAGCTAAAGGAAGAGGGGGGAGGGAGAGAGAGAGAGAGAGAGAGAGAGAGAGAGAGAGAGAGAGAGAGAGAGAGAGCAAGCATTGACATGGCTGTTGTATTATAAAACTATAGGTGATTCGGAATAAAGTGAACACTCAAAAAAGCCCTGATTAATTTATATTTTCTGCCAGTTTATATCTTTCTGCCAAATGTAAACATAAATATTGCCACGTGGTTTTATTTACATAGTGTCGTGCAATGTTTACAACTACATTAAACTGCTCCGATAAATTTAAGCTACAATGTATACTCAATAAATACACTGGAGCTGAATATAAGATATAATAAAAAGTAATCTTAGCTATAAATACCTGCGAGTTGTCTTATAATACTGGTTTATGTCCATCTACTAATATATACAACATGCGCTATTGCCGTTACGAATTTCATAAATGTGGGCATATTTTTTTGAATTTGTAACTCAAAACCACCACTAAAAACACAGATGACACACACACTTCAAGAATTAAAGTTTCGTTCGGTTCTACTGCCACAAACAACGACGACACACTTCAAAAACAATAAATAACGTATTTTCTTAACATGTTAAATAAAAAGTATATTGTTTCCAGACTGGCAAACGTAAAACATAATTTACAGAATACCGATGGTTTCATATCATTTGGCAATGATATTCATAGTAATTTTCAATCCTTTTGATTGTGTGTATACATACAACGGACAAACACATGCAAATGATGCAACTTGGCGAAGCGGTGAAAAAACTGCGAGAACCTAACTCTGATGCGACCTATCGGTGGAATTTTGATCTCTCTGAAGTGCGGAGCAAGCGCTAACGTACAAGATGACCTGAGGTCAGCGATAGCGTAACATTGTCCTGCCGCCAATTGAGTCTAATTATATTTTAAGTAGGAATTTCAGTAAGATCATAAATAAATATTTTGAAGTATATTAAATACAGAGAGGTCGATTTCATCTGATGTTCTTTCATTAATGTTGTATTCAAATAGGAAAATACACGGAACTGCATGCGATGATACGCTACCATCCATACAAGCAGTAAAGTAACTCTTGCTGATGGTGACTTATATGCAGTAATGACTTGTGATCTTTTTCAAAGTTTAAATCTTTAGTGCTCACTTTATCCAGAATGATCTATACCTTAGCTTAATCAGTGCACTTTGTTTCATGGCAGTATCATTAAAGTGCTCCAACTGTTGCCTTGTAAATTGCAAGAGCATCTTAAAAGGTTGCTTAGGAAACCTTCTTTAAAAGAAAAAAAAATGTGTACAAGATGGTAATTGTCACTCTCACGTGATTCATAATAGGTGTAGCAGGCCAGAACAGGGTTCCCACAGACCTGGAAAGTCAGGGAAAGTCAGTGAAAGTCAGGGAAAATTAATGTGGTCAGGGAAAGTCAGGGAAACATGTTTTGAAACCCTGTGAGTAAGGA
>PNEQ01110526.1:12095-61130 GCA_003012365.1 Medauroidea extradentata
AAGTCAGTGAAAATGTTCTGAATATGATACAGTATTAAACTTCTCTCTTCACAACCTGCACTTTTTTCTGCTGTGAAGGCCACTTTTCCTTTTTTACGTGATAGTTTTTCTGGTCTTTTTATCCATATTTTTGGTGTTTTATAATAATAATTATTAATAATATTATTACTAAGTGTAAGTTTTCAAATAGTCAAATATGACATCCGCAACTTAGTTTATATGTATTTATTTCAATGTTACTGTTTTAAATTGTTATCTAAAATATCTGTTTCTTAAAAGGATAATGATGGGCAGCTATGGGGATGGTGGAGGCTGAAAAAAAAAGTTTGTTGTGTAGGCGTGTTGTTATAATAATATTAATTATGGTCAGGGAAATTTTTAATGATTGGTCAGTGAAAGTCAGGGAAAGTCAGGGAAATTCATTTTAATATTTCTGTGGGAACCCTGCAGAAAGTGAGGAAATCACACCAGTCTATTAGAGAAGTAGAATAGCTGAACATTTATCTGTACCTCGGAGGCATAAGGCACTATGTCACAAAAAACATTTTTCAGGAGAGCAGATTGAAGAGTGTGATTCACTAGTGAATACAGCTATTTAATACCTAAAAATCTAGTTTTTTGACACAACACAGACTTTGTGTTGTATGTCACTAGAGAGTACTTAAACCTGTGGTAATGTTTATGGTAGAAAGTGCATTTTGATAATTAGTGGACATAGTCTTATGCTTCAAAGGTACAGATATATTAATGTGTTTTTTTTTGTAGATGCTGAAGCTCCTGTTACTATACAACTGGCAACTGATCTCTTGTCAGAATTTGAGAATTTTCAAAATGATCTGCTTGAAATTATAAACTTGGTTCAGAACTGGGATAAGCAGAAAGGAGCAGTGGTGGTAAGTTCTTGGGAAGTGATTTGTTATGCTTAGTATAGTTGTGTTTCATTTTGAAGCTCTCTCATCAGTCAAATTCTAATTATTTCTCTGTAACATACCAGTGGTTTAAAATTGTATAGTTATCATTTTTTTAAAAAATCTTTCATAGTGTCACAGTGTTGGCATAAATGAGTGTTGAAGACATGACAAATCAAAATTGTTTGTCAGTATAGCACTATGTATTACAGTAACCTAATTTTTACTATACTTGTCCTTTTAATTTTACGTCTGCATGCATAGGCAACTGTGTTTAGGAAAGGGGAGTTAAGAAAACCATTGTATGAGAGAACAAAAAAATTGTAACAGTATTACTCCTGACCATATGTGAACAATAGCAGTTGCTGTTGTAAATTAACGGTTAATCTTATTTGATAGTCATAGCAAACTTTACCAAGCAGCACATGATTAAATAAAATTAGAAAGCGACAGTATAAGCCTCTATTTAAAGTTTTCTAGTTAGTCTAACTTAGATTACACACAACCTTTATGTCCAAGACCCTGGAAGTATAGGATCTACAAATAAACTGAAAACTTTCTTGATTTTAGAAGAACTGTAGGATCTTAAAATACCTCAAGGAACTTGGAGCAACAAAAGATCTTTTTAAATATGTTCTGAAATTTTTATTTTTTATGTTTGTGTTGAAGACTGTTCAACTTGTGTTATTTATGTACATTTTTTTGTACATTTTACAGTTTTTGCATACCCATCATTATCATAAATGCCGTTTCCAGGCTGTGGGTGGGTGAGCCTGGTAAAACTCCATCATCATCTTCTTACTTTTCACCAATCATCCTCTTTTACACTTTCCCATTCAGCTCCTCTTCTTTTCACTCCTGCCTTCACCTGTTCCTCCCATTTCTTTCTTGGTCTTCCCTTAAGTTTACTTCCGCTGTTCTTAAATTGCAGCATTTTCTGTCACTATTCATTCTGTTAACATGCCCATACCACGCCCATGCCACTTCAAGTTGTGCTTAGTCTATAACCTCTGGGATTATCTGGACCAGATGTCTGTATTGTACTACTTTATTCTACCAACTTGTCTCTTCTTGTAAAAATCATCATATTCCTAGCTTACTTCACTCCCATTGTCTTAATTATTATTTCTGCTCTTCTGTCTAATCCACATTTATTCTTTGTATGTTACAATGGGCACTGTATAATACTTGCTTCAACTTCGGTTGTACTTCCCTCTTCCGTATTAGATCATATATACGTCTATATAAAGCATCAGTTTGCTGTCCTTGCCTTGGTACTTTCTCCCTATTTCCTCTTTTACTTTCCAACATGCTATCTAGGTATTTAAAGTTGTCCACCTGGTTTAGTTTACTTTCCTCTTTGCTCAGCTACTATTTCTCACGACAACCATCACTTTATACTCTTTCTGGCAATGAACATCATTCCACATTAATAACATCATCTACCCAAACATCCAGCTGAATCTGTACTTCATAATTTTTTTTGCCATACGTAGTTAAGTTATATGTAAACACCATAGCCTTCATATTCTATGCCCCTATTCTTTCCTCTACTTTATCCATGATTCATTTCATAACCATGAATAGCAATGGCAGTAAAGCACCTCCTTACTTTCCGCCATTGGTAATGCAGAACCATTTAGTCCCGCCTCCGTTCTCTACTAAAACGTCTAGTAGCTAAGGTTGAATACAAGTGAGAAGGTTGTTATTTTATTGCAGAAACAGACAAGGTGTGGAAAGAGTGCTTGAACAAATTTCCAAGACATAGTTTAGTTTTGTGCTTTTATTATAGCTGGCGATCATTATTTTTTTTATATAGATATGTGTCCTTAATTCTCAATATAAAAACACAACTAATTAAATCTTTCAAATAACTTTACATTTCAAATAGCAATAAGATGACTAGTTATTCAGGTACATTCAGTACCAAAAAGGCAAAAGGCAAATAATATTAAATTAAATATATGAAACCTATATAAATCTGAATACATAAGTATCTCAAGCCTAAGTTAAATAATGTATTGTGGTATTCGTGAATCATCATTCCTCCGAGTTAAGTTAATGAATTTCAAATTAAATTTATTCTCCAGTACGTATTGACTTGTATCTTCCCTTTTTCTAGAGAATGTATAAATCACCTGATCAAGCAACAAACTAAATACTAGAACCTTTTTACTTGCCCGAAATCCCAAAACACCCAACATGGGTATAATAAATCATCTGAACGACAGGTAGGCGCACATGCTCGTAAATTCAGGCAATCCAAACTACCTGACACAAATATGTGCAAACCAATTTAATTTATGGCACTAGTTACACGAGATGAACAACCTTAATTTCTCGTGAATGCAAACGACCATTATTTCCCCTTATGCTTACATATACAATCGGACCTTGCTTGGGCATTGTAACAGTCTAAACTCGATACTTATACGTAACTTATCATTCCTAATGCTTGGCCATTTCTTCCTTTTCTCATTCCTAGCACCAGTACTTATACTAGCTCTACCCCCCTCCCTGAGTTCCGTCGACCAATGCTGAAACATCTGGAATGTTCTTGGAGCTGGTCGTCTTGTATCATAGCGCCAAGGTGGAAATCAGGCGACACCAGGAACCACAGTCGCAGTTGGCAGTCCTGGAGAGCGTTGCTCCCACCCGATGACATCAAGGGGCTCGCCGATCAACAGCACTGGCGGGCATTTAAAAAGCTCCTGGTTTCAGCTGTCTTCGGCAATCTCCAGCCCGAGTAATTTGCTGACGCCACATCAGGCCTATGAACGCCTGCAGCACTGACGTCATCACAACCAATCAGTTCATAGCTCTAACGGCCAACATGTCTCGCATCATTTTGTTGCTGGAAGTCTTGAAGCGGTGACAGTGTGGATATCGGGGCTGCCACGCTGGTCTAGCCGTCGTTTTTCAAGCCGGGAGACTTTGTTGTGCCTCAGCAATGCTATGCAACAACAAGGTAGAACGAATCCAAGTACAAATTCCCCTCAAGTGATTGTATAACGATGCAGGAAACAGACGTAAATGCTTTCGCAAATTGCGAAAATTAACACAGGCGGAAATTGACAGTTCAGTAGGCTGATTTTGGTGAGACACTCGTCTCACTACATATATGCTCTTGACTCTACTTATTAAAAACAAACTCTCTCATACTTCTTTCTCTCAATGTCTCCCAAACTTTATACTGTTTCACATTGTTGTATGCCTTCTCAACAGTCATAAATGCCACTATCGGATCCTTACTATACTTTCCTTTCCTTTATTTTCAATCAGAATCTGCTCTGAAAAAATTAAATCTATTGCTGATCTTCTCTTGAAACAATGCTGATTCTCCATTGTTTATCCTCCATTCCATGTCTTATTTTCCTTTCTAAAAGAGTTTCTTGTATATCTTTATACAGTGGTACATCATAGTAATCCCTCTATGGTTTGTACACGCTCTCCTATTACATTTATTAAATTTGGGCACAGTCACACCCTTTTATCAGTCCTCTGAATTTTTCTTTTGTATCCGTAATAACCACTGTATTCCAATTGCTCCTGATGTTTTTATCGTATCTACAGTCAGTTCGTCCACTCCCGGAACCTTCTCTTTCTTAATTTTCTTCAGTGCCTTTGTCTACCTTTCCCCTCCCCTTTTCCAAGAAATATTCTGATTGTCTATATCAGGCACTGTTTGCTTTCCAACCTCTCCCACGTTTTCTGGTAATCTTCACTGGGTTCAGTAACTTCTCGAAGCAGTTCCTCAATATCTCCTTTCCTCTTCCAATTAAATAGATAGGACTAGGGTAACCTAGCAGTGCAAACCTACGTACACATTTCTTTTCCTCTTCTATAGACCTTATTGTTATCACTTGTTCATTTTTCATTCTCACCTATTGCCTTTTCTCTTTCCTCCTTTGTCACACCTGACTGCAAAATATCTTTTTACATATCCTCCTCCAACAGCTTTGTTAACTGTTCCAACCATACTTTTATCTCTTCCATTAAAACACATTTGGCATCTCTCTTCTGTTTATCATAGATATCTCTTTATCCGTTCCAAATGTTTCGAGACACACTCTAGAAATCTTATTTTTATCTTACACTGCTCTTTGTACACTACATGGTCTCACCTTCCATTTCCCACTTATCTCCTTTTCTTCTGAATATCTCTTGCTGCCTCTACAAATTGTTTCCCATTCCTTTTCCACTCCCTATTATTCATCTTTTGGTATAGGCGATTCAGAATAAAGTGAGCACTGATAAGAGCCCTGATTAATTTGTATTTTTCGTCAGTTTATATCTTTCCGCTGTATGTAAACATAAACATTACCACGTGCTTATATTTACGCAGGCTTGTAGAATGTTTACAACTACTTTAAACTGCTCCGATAAATGTTATCTACAATATCTACTCATTAAATGCATGGGTGTTGAATATATGCTATACTCATTAGTTATTTAAGTTATAAATACTTGTGAGTTAACGTCTTGTAACACTGGTTTCTTTGTATTGACTCTAATTGATACAACATGCACTATTGCTGTTACGAATCTCGTAAATGTGTTTATAGCATATTCATATTTGTAACTCAAAACCACCTCTAAAAAATATGACATGACACACGCAATTCAAGAACTCAAGTTCCGTTCAGTTTGCCGCCATGAACGACGAAGACGCACATTTAACAGAAATAAGAAGTAATGCATTTTCTATGTGTGAAACAGAAAAAAATTACTGTATCTAATTACAGGTACTCAGACTGGCTATCATGAAACATAACAAATTACTGTACACATTACCAATAATTTATCATTTTTTGGAATGATATTAATAAACAGTTATTTTTAATAATTTTGAATGTGTTTGTCCAAAACCCATACTTTTTGAACAACGGACGAACACAATGACTCAACTCATCTCAAAGTGAATCTGCCAACGAGGAAGCTTCGAAAATCTAACTCTGATGCCACCTGTTGATAGAATTTTGAACTACCTCTATACCGCAGAGTGTTATCAACATGTGCCAATGAGAATTGACGTTCAGCAGCTCTGTTGCATTGCTTTGTGCGGGGACTAATTAAATTAAATTATACTTTCAGTAGACATGTCAATAAGATCATAAACAAATATAAACATTTTTAATACCGGGATGTTGATTGCATTTGATGTTTTTCCACTAATGTTGTATTCAAATAGGAAAACACACGGAACTACATGCAATGATTCGCCACCAACCATACATGCAATATTGTAACTCTTGTTACTGTTGACTTATATGCAGTAACTATTAGTGATTCTTTCAAAGGTTAAATTTTTAGTGTTCACTTGATCCCGGATGACCTATATCATTATCTTGATTATATTCTCAAATTGTGCAATTTTCTCGTCCTCTTTTGGTTTGTATACTCTTACTCTTCTTCCTTGCTCTCCCTATATTTATTATTTATTCCCTTTCTATATTCTTATGTCTGCAACTACTAGCCTATGATCGCTATCCAATGCCTCACTTGGTATGACTTAAATGTTTAAATTATTTTTATTTACTTGTGTATCCATTAAGAAGTATTAATTGACTTTCGCTTACCATCCCAGCTGTATCTAGTGACCTAAGACTGTCTCGCAGATTTCTGAACCAGCTGTTTCCTATTTATTTTACGTAACTCTAACAATTTCATTCCCTTATTACAGTAGAATCCCATACTAACTAGCACAGTAATAACGAGAACTCGTTTGTAAATTTGTCTTTTCGAGGAACCAACTAAAATTCACAAAACTTTTACATGAAAAATGGTAATTTATCAGAAGAAACATGTCTGGTGATGTCATGTGAAGCCGGCTTGCGGCCAGTTTCGTCACTGTGTGATGCATGCTTTTGTTATATGTGTGTCTAATGTAGCTACGCCACCCCCAGTCACTCCCTCCATCTCTATGCCTCCAACATGTTATTCCGGCTTGTACACTGACCCCTACCCATTCCAAGCAAGTGTGTTTCTCTCACCATAAAATATAGTCATGTTACATGCAACAAGGTTCTGTATTTCTGATTTAATTTGTGATTATTGTGCTTTCAACTTAAAATTGTATTTTTTGCTTTGGTTTATGTTGTGTTATTTACAAGTCCAGTCTTCTTGGCTGTACTATTCTGCGTCCACTCCTACTCCTGCTGTTTGCTTCCCCTTGATCCTCTACTGAAAATCCTCGAAAGGGCGGGCTCCCTACTTCACTGCCCGTTCCTGATGCTCATCTTCAGAAGATCCTTGTACTTGTGGTTCCTCCCAGGGGTCCTCCACTGGAGTGTCTCGACCCAACTGTTGCTCTCTTCTCTCTCTCGGTCTCTCCTGACAGTCCTGGTTTGTTGGTATCTGGTTCACTGCCTCTAGTAGATGACCTCACTCTTCTTGCCATCCTGCCTTGTTCCTCTGGCGCTTTCATTAACTGCCGGTGATTCCGCCGTAAAGTGGCCGACTCTGACGACACCCAATATGACCTGGGAAACTTGGCTGGTCCTTGTACGGTACCATATTGCTTACTGTCTGGTATCGATACCCGCGTACCCATACCCGCATGCCAGCTGGTAAAGGTTTTAAGTCTTTAACCCCATGCCGTCTATCATATACTTGTTTGCTTCAGTCTTTGAGAGGTGCGTCACGTTCTCGAATGGACCTCAAGATTTCCTGCTCCCATCGTGGTTGCAATGTCACCTTTGCTGCCGGGAGCGTTGTTCGCAGCTTTCGCCCAAATAATAATTCCACTGATGAAAACCCAGATTCGAGCGGTGGCGATCGATAGGCCAGTAACCCTAGGTTTGGGTCTTGTGATTTTGCCAAGATCTTTTTTGCTGTTGCCACTGCCCTTTCTGCCGCTCCATTTGCCTGCGGAAACCGTGGGCTTGACGTGACATGGCGAAATCCATATTCGCTGGCAAATTGCCTAAACTCCCAGGATGTAAACTGTGTCCTGCCATCACTATGCACAGCCTCTGGTATACCGTGTCGAGCGAAAATATTCTGCAGTCGCTGGATCACCGCTTCCGCCGCCAACCGGTCCAGGCGCACTACTTCTAGGTACCTGGAGAAGTAGTCTACAGTAACCAAATAATGCACTCCCTTCAGCTGCATTATGTCCACACCCACTTGTGCCCACGGTTGCTCTGGTAGCGGTGTTGGCATCAGAGGCTCCGCACACTGTACCCTACTCTGCAAACATTGCTCGCAGCACTCAACCATCTTCTTGACGTCTTGAGAAATGTCCATCACACAGATTCCTGCGCCCGTCTGCGGCATTTTACAATTCCCATATGACCCTGATGCAATCTGTCCAACATTTCTGATCGTAGATTTGGTGGAATGAATACACGTGTCCCATACATAATTAATCCCTGCTGGAATGTCACCCGATCTCTGTGTGGCCAAAATGCTGACATTTTTCCAAACCCATGTAGGATTTCTTCCTTCAACTTTTTTGTGTGTTCATCGTTGTCTTGGGCCAGCCGTATTTTTTATTGACTAACACGCGTATGACGTAGTAGGAAGTTGTTTTCATATGCCGCCGCCCACCAATCATTATAGTTGTAGGTTTTGGAATTTTACATTGACTTAAAAAAACAGGGCATATTCATCACTTGTTTTCTTAAAAGTTTGCTGAGAAAATTTGCTCTTTGTTAATGCATGCACGGTTGCAGTTGCAGATTTTTTTTAGTTAATAACAAAGATTTTACCGGTACTGAGTTGAGAGGCGTGAAAACAGCACAGTAACTCTTGCGTATTGTGACATTTTAGTGGTAGGTTTAAAGTTTAATTAAAATTCCAGGGTAATGATAACACTCTATGAATCCATTTATTATGTCCATAATAAATTTTTGTTTAAAATAAACCGTATGAAGTTAGCATGCGCCTAAAAAGTGAACTTACAAACCTAATTGTTTGAGTGTATTTATGCACACATGCTGGCTCTTACAGACTGGTGATCGAACATTCTGATTGCGCGAGTTGGGAAAATAATAGAATACATTAATCTACCACTAAAATATCAATTTTTCTTCCCAGTTATTGTTAAGTTTCTTGTGAGCGACCGTAAGAACTGCAGCAGAAAGCTGCCGTCTATTGACACATTTTTCAAAACAGTGCCCACTGCTCGAATTGTCTGCAGTAATAGGTGCCCTGAACTGCCTTATTAGTTAAGCAGTGGAACAGCAACAACATAAGTTTTGGACAGATGTCAGGATTTAGCCACAATAATTAACTTAAAAGAACTTGTTTATTTCCTTATTTCCTGGTTACCATGTCATACTGTACATGATATGTTGAAATAACTATTGCATACATAAAGTATACTTTTGTCACAAGTGTAACAGGGCTGTATGAAAGAAGCTACACTGTTGCTATTGGCCAGTTGTCATTGTATAGTTGTAATTAGAAGATATTTGCAGTAGGCTACTCAAATAACTTACAATACGTTGGCATGACTGTTCTTTTTAACTAACTTTAAAATTCAACTTTTCTACATACCGAAACAGTTTGATTGCAGTCATGATAGACTTAAATCATAGACAAAGCCTGATGCTCCCGGGAGAGAACAGCTCGGAAAAAAAAACTTATGAAGGATTTCAAACGAAGTTCCTAAAGTCCCAAACACGCCATGACATACAGTATTCTTACTTATACCATCCTCGTTGAAAGCACGAGCCCTCTGCTCGGCGACAGAAAACAACGAAGGATTTTACATAACACTAGTAAGTACTCATGGCTGCTCTGCCACCTCGCTCCCACACAGCCCACGCACCGTTCGATACACCCATCTTCCTTCGCGTCTGAACAACCAGTAAATATGGCCGACCCCGTGACCCCTCCCTGCAGCGCCTCTGGCGGCCACCCAGCGCACCAAGGCAAAAACATAACAGAAAACCAAAATTACATTAATATAATAAACAAATTACAATCTTTATACTTTCAAACAACCCCAGAAGTGTAAATATTGCTTTAAAAACCATATTTACAATTTAAATTACAACATAGTTTTTTATAAATTTAATCTGCATGTCCTTTACTTTGGCCAAGCTGGCCCGCGCAAGCATATCACCATCTCTTTCGCACACTCAACGAGCGGTCTTGCATGTGCATTCCCGTAAAAAGTAAAAGTAGTAGAGAAACTGAAAAAAATCTAAATATAGCCATTCCAGGAACTGGGCAGGCACACCTGTGTCATCAAATTACACTTGCTAAAAATACACCCAGCCTGGAGTTAAAGTACTATAATAATTAAGCTGCAAATGATAATGCTAAATTAAAATCAAAATACAAAGTAGCCTCAGCCTAAACAAACCAAATTAAATATAAAATTGTACAGTTTCCATACTGATACCAGACAAAATGCCAAACAATATCTTACCAAACTCCTGTCAACAATACCTGAAAATAATAAGATAGGTGCCAGCAAAATTCATTAAATCAAGCATAAGGAAATAAACAAAATAAAAATAAACAGGAAAATAAATAAAGGCGTAAGTGGTGGGTGGACCACCCCACACTAGTACCAGACTGTTTCAGGTTATGTTTTTTATAAACGATGCTGTCCATCTTGTATTGTCACAAGGCACTCTAGTAAATATTGTATTTGGAGTAAATTTCATTGTATTGCTGCACAAAGGAGAATGTTTATAGACACTTATAACTATTCAGAGTTCCATCCTTACCCGTTCTTACCACACAAACAACTGAATTTAATGCAGTTTCACAACCTAATCGTAATGCAATAACAAGTCAAATGATGTCGCAGGTACATCAACATGGTGGGACTCGTTTTTTTCTGAGCTAAAATGTATGCTCTTTGTATTTACATTTTTCTTGAGTTATATGGATGCCAATAAAGAAAGTGTGGTACCATTATTCATTAAGTTAAATGTACCTTTAAATTAAAATAGAGTAAAAAACAGTTAGTATCCCATTATTTTTAGAAAAAACTTCTGGTTTCTCTTTTTTAACACATTACAGCTCCCATACAGCTCTGCAAAAACATGTTTAACTCTTTTGCTGCGGGATAAAACATTTTTACTATGCTCTTGATAGTACCCTCCCCCCTTAATTTCAAGTGTTTACAGAGTCATTAAATTTGGTGTTTGACTAAAGTCACATGTTGCAGCTAAGCAATATTTTGTATATTCAACTATAATTGAATGTCGCAGCAATAGAGTTAAAATCAAATTTTCTCGTTTGCTAGAGTGCAGCTGAGCAAGAAGGAATGTTAGCAAAATCATCAGTTAAAATTGTGCACCATTGTTGTGATGCTAAGAAAGTCAAACGTAAAGTCTTCATTCAAACCTGATGCCAATTGGATATCTCCAAATTACACAGTTTATCGGACTGATGAATCTTACTTAGGCGACCATACGCGATCCACCGAAAACTGTCTCCCTTGCAGGCTGCGTCCCTTGCTGCTCAAGCCATGCTGCATCGTTATCACTTAGCTGTCTTTGCATTGACCGTCTCGTGCTGCACGCACCCTTGTTCCTTCGTACTTCAACAGCGCCATTAGCAGTTTATTTACATAACCTATTTTAATCTTACAAATTATTTGTAACTGACATAATTTCACAAGGATGATAGTAAAATACACATTTTAAAAGCATGTTGACATACGTACCTCAAACTGAGTGAGGTGGTGCAACAGTCACACATGGGACACATTTGGGAGGACCCTGGTTTGATCCACAGCTCCGGCCATCCTAATTTTGGTTTTTCGTTGTTTCCCGAAATCTCTCCAGGCGAATGCGGGGATGGCCGACTCCTCGCCCATCTCTTGTTGCTGTACCAAGTTGTATGTCACCGTCTCTAATGACGTCACTGACGTAGAACCTACTTACCTTACCATACATACCCCATATCCTATATACCTATCCACTTTATAGCTGTGAAAAAATTGGCAGATAATGCTCTGCCATGTTGGCATTATTGAACAGAATTTACTAAGCAGTTAATTATTATTGTTTATAAACTAACTTCTATGTAGCAAATGACAACTTTAAATTTTTGCATGAGTCTGAAAACCCACCTCTTGTGTTTACCCATGAAAATCTAAAATATTTATATGCCTTCTGTGTGTAAAATGTTAAATTATTTACATTATTATGAGTGTCAGTTGATACACACTATCTGTTAGGTTTTGAATTCTTAATGGTAGTCTTTTTCTTCTGAGTGTAATCCTCTAGACTAATAGGATTTTTTTTTTTTGCAAAATGTGTATTAGCGTGTGTTATTGTTACAATACTGAAATTTAAATAACAAAGCACTGATTCTTTCTAATGTGTGAATTCAGATGCTGTATTTCACAATGAAACAGAGTTGTTCAGTATAGTATAGTGTGTTTCGAACTTTATCAGTTATATAATTGGTTGCAATATTGCTTCTAGCAGCCTATGTACACATTTTTTTATTGCAGTTATTTTTTTATGAACATGGGGGATGTCATTGACTGAATGTAAACTGCTTTGTAGTTTTATTGTTACAATTGATTTTTCTAACCAGTCATAATTTTATTTATTTTTAGAATGCTGCACAGGACAGGATTGGTTCTGCATTGCCAACAAAAAAAATTATGAAAATTAAACGTGCACCAGAACCTCAGTTTCCTACACAAGTGAACCATGACTTTTTGGGGGTGAGTGGCTCTTGTATTTTTATTGTTTTACTGGTAGTATTGCATGTGATTTATATTTCTCAGTGTGCTGAAGGTTTATATATAAATTCCCTTTTATGTATGTTGCATCCATTATAAGTCACCCATTTTAAGTTTATTACAAATTATTTTGAAGCAGAAATTTAATATTATTTTTGTAGATATCTGTGATTTATTTATTTACTAATGTATTTATTGACTTATTTATTAATAAATATTTTTTTTTACTTATGTATTTCATTCCTTATTTATAAGCTTATTTATTTGTATAATTATTTAATTATTTAATTACTTGTTTTTTTCTGACCTTAATAATTTTTAATTTATTTACTTTATTTATTGTTTTATAAATATTTTTATTCATGCATCTATTTATTTATTGTTTTATTTATTTTGTTACATATTTTTATTTGCTTTATATGTTTTTTATTTATTTTCTTTATTTGTTCATTAATTTATATGTGTTATTAATGTATTATTTTTATTTTTATTTTTTCATGTATTATTTATCCATTTATTTATTATTTTTAGGTATTTATTTTGTTAATTATTTAGTTTTTATTTATTTACTGTATTATTTATTTACTTTATTATTAATTATTTATTTCATTTTTATTTATGTACTACTTTATTTTATTTTTTAAATTTACTGTTTATATACTTGTAAATTTGTGCCCACCAAAGATTGTATGTAAACGAACCATGAACGTTCAGTTAACCACGCCAGGCGGAAATTATGAACTCTCGAAAGATAAAATGTGTACATATTTGGGTACTTTTCAGCCACCCTCTCGGATATACACGGCAGGCGCTCGGCTAGCCAAATCAGCAGTCTAGGGCTTGGGCCTCATCCTTGAGCAAGTCTAGGCATCTCCCCCTCTCGAAAGGGTTGTTTCTTTAGAAGGGAGCCTAAGCCATACATCCTTCCTCTAAAACCCAGGGATGCTTCTTGAGAATGGAGCCTAAGCCTGCCTTCCTACCTTACCCAGGGTTGCTTATTGACAATGGAGCCTGAGCCGGCCCACCATCCTTATCTAAGGTAGCTTCTTGAGAATGATGCCTAAGCCCATCCACCTCATCCTATTCAGATTGCTTCTTCTTGAGAATGGAGCCTTAGCCTGATCCTGTATTAACATGTGTCGAGACATGCTTTAGGAGCTACTGACACGCCCCTTAGCCACACTGGCAGTTAAAGAGAGCGTACCCTACCGCTGTAATATAGCTGCCACGTGGCGTGCATTTGTTTCTGCTGGACGTGGAAGTTAATCTATGCAAAATTTCAAGGCTCTGAGTAAAATGACCACACTGTCATTCAGTGAAGTGTAATCAGTGGACATAGTGCATTAATTCTATTATTAATTCTCACTTTTTTTTTATTGTTTTGTCATTTAGTTATAAGTTTTTTTCCTATAAGTTTTTTTAATGTAACTTCTTCTGTATAAATTACATGTATTGGTTATAAACCGGCCAATGGCTGCACTGTTTGTGGGTAAACAAATAAATTAATTAGTTAATTGTAACCTGTCATAGTAAAATACTGAAACTCTAAATGTTTATTTAGTAACCAGCAAAATTTTGTGAATAGTGTGTTACCTCTGGTGACTTGTGTGGAAAAACGAAGATGGAAGGTTACGCTCAGGGATAAGACTTTAGGAAATAAATCATAGTGGGCTGCGATTAGTAAAAAACATCTTCATATATTTCAGCTATCATCACCAGGTGTAAGCGTACTTCGAAAGTAAATACATGGAACACTCTATACTAATACGATAAAGGTGCAGATGCCCGCCACAACAACTGACGGCATAACGTACACTCAATTTACAAATATGTACAACTTGATTACAAATGATTAGAGAATATGTTCAACTTTCTCTCTCTGACAAACATGTGGGCTTAGCCAGATGATAAAAATGTGGCAACTTCACAGTTGAATGGGGAAAAAAGACACAGTCTAATTCACTGTAGGTTGACGTTAGTGTAGAGAATCGTTTAGCGTGCGAGTACCAGTTTGTAACTCACTAAAATAATGACAATTCTTAATTAATGACAATTCTTAATATCTGTCAATTCCATAGGTAGGGATGATTCTGCCCTTGCCAAGACGTACCGTCCAGCCCAAAACTAAGCATCTAGGGTGAAACAGAGAATAGTCAATACTTGACAGGCCATCTTGCAGAAACACGGGGCTGGGGCTCACACATGTCTTCTCGACGTGTGTCGGTGTAACTTAGTTCTGCCTAGGAAATACCTTACGTCCCTGGAACAAGTGTTTCACAGCTTGTGTATCAGGTTTCGTACTGGCCGAAGGTAAATGTGATGTGTGTCATTCTTCGGCTCGCATCAGCAAGTAATTCTTCTAACTCAGGAGCGTCGTGCCACCTCAGACAGGATGTTGACTCCGATAAAAAAACAGCAGAAACAAGTATGTCTGAAAATGGGCCCCTGAACATACTTCGTTGAAGACAAAAGGTCTGTTCCAGAGCACAGTCTCTACATGACAGCCCGCTGGCAACCCCACTCCTCGCTGAAGTAAAACTGACCACGAGCTCAGCGCTGCCTCATGGTGGCAAACCAGCACACTCTGTCAGGGTGGGAAACAAAAGAAAAATACAACCAGAAACCACGGGACCAACCTAAAATACTTAACTAAAGTGAAACCAGAAGACAAGTATAGATAAACTAAATGAAAGAATAGTAAATATGTGGCGTAGACATAGCTTAGAGACGAAAAATAGACTCGTGTGGCCACACCTTTATAAGTGAATTGTGATTTCTACCGAACAAAGACTTAATACTGTCGCAACCGTTTTTTTTAACATGACAAATTTTATTGAGTATTATTTTTTTTCGTAAGATCTCTATATTTCCCGCTTGAACATTAATTTCTTTAGGTATTGCTTTTTTTTTCATCTTCTCTTATTACCTATGGTCTTTTAAGCAACTTTATTTTTGTATCTCACTCTGATGAGATGTCTTTAATTATCACGTCATCATTAGTCGGAGTTGTTTGTAACGAGTCGTTTAGCGAGAAGGTAGATGACATCATTTTTAACCTCGTTTGAAGCAGCTGTGAAAGTGTAGTTATTGTTGAACTATGCCGCCTGAGATCCTTGCACGTGGTATTATGCTTCACACTTCACATTTAAATGACGTTAGTATTTGTCAGAGCATAGTTCGCTGAAGCTGGGTTAGCCACCGGTCAGCTGGTGCATGCGATAGCAGTTCTATTTGCCAGTTGACGGTTACTTAGTAAGCACCAGACCAGCGCGATTATGTAACTGTTCACGCCAGGCATCATACCACTCTTCTCCCTTCCCCACCTCTCTCTATTGTCTTCCTTCCCTTCCCCTCGCCTTGGATGCTGTGTTCGCATCCGTCCTCTCTTCCTCCCCCCTCCTTGAGTCGAGTCCCACTGTTACCAACTGTCTTATCTTTCTCTCCCTTTCGCATTCCCCGTCTCTTGTCTCTGTGCACTTGTGGCGGACCACACCCCGAGGAGTTTAGCCTTGTAACTACATAGGTTGGCCAGCCTGAGGTGACACGAGTGTCTTGTTTGTGTGGTACGCGTTGCTCTTGTTCATACGACTGTTTACAATGACGTGAAGTATTTTCGACAAAGTATTTTTCTATCCACGTGTTCGAGCGAGAAGATATAACTTTGTTATGATGTGAGTCATTGTTGAGAGCTTAGGAGATGTGCATCGCACGTCGTTGGCCGTGGAGGACGGCCCCAGGTGCCAGGATGTGACGATCATACGAGAATCAGATATGTTTTTTATTTGTTAATTTTAACTCTCTTCTTCTGTACTTAGTAAGTTTTAAATATCAATGTTTCCATAATAGAAGAGCAGTCTCTATCTGTCAATGTAAGTGGTCACTACTTAGCATGCTTGTGGGTGAGTTAACCTAGATGGTTAAGCCTATGGCCAAGTAGATCACTTTTAGTTTTGGAGACACAGTGAAAGTTTTTATTTACTTATGAATTCATTTATTTTCTTGCCTTTTTATCTTGCGAAATTTGAAGCTTGTTTTCACGTTTTAAAATACAACTTTGCCTGTTAACATTTGTAAACAAATGCTTATGATGATACTACCTTGATAATGGAATTTAACTTTTATTGCCTTTATTTAAATGACGAAGGTAAGGCATTTAGCCTTCTCTTACACTTAACCATTTGTATTTGTGAATTTAACTAAATTAACATTAGAGTTTTGAGTGAAAGTTAACTTTTTATTATTTTTTAAATTTATTTCTCATTTGTGTCAATCAATAATTTAACATTAAATGTTAGTTCTCAGGACCATAATAGAAGACACACTCCAACTACCCCCATTAGGTACCTCTCAGAGAGGTTTCAGTTTGTTTCGTCTGGATTACTTGATTGAGAAGGTTAGCGAGTGCTTTACATACGACCCCCCCCCCTTTTTTTTTTTTTTCTATTTTTGTTTAAAGTTAGGTTAGGTTACAGCCTTCCTGACAGCGATGTTGTTTTTGGTATTGAAGAAGGAGGCTTGCAACAATACAACGTGCTTAAAGTGAACATTTGCTTATTATTTGTCAGTGTGCCTTATGTCTGATTGTGAGATCCTCGTTATTAATATTACCCAGGAAGAAAGAGACCTAATTGAAGATTGCAAAGTTCATGCTGCAGAAAAGCATGGGCAGGATGTCAGAACGAGTGATGTCATGCCAGTAGGGATAATTCCGTAGCCTCAGAAGATGCTGGGTAAGGGACCCTTGCTACCTGAACTTTGCCACAAATACAAGGGGATTCAGAATAAGCCTCCCAAGTGCAATCGGGAGGATTATAACTGAATTCTTAGGGAGGTTTGTCATCTGCCTAATTAAGTCGCCTGAGAAACCCAATCCTGTACCTCACCTAAGGGTACTGCAGCTGATACACGAGGCGAGGCAGGAACTGAAATGCTTATCCGAACATAAACGTTGCTACATGTGGTGAGTGGATTAGAAGCCTGCCCCTTTTTATAATGTGAGAATTTGTGCACACTGTTCTATTAGAGACTGCACTGTGTATTGTATCCTGTGCCAGGAACCTACTCTTTCTCTCTCTGGGACAGTATTGGCAGTCTTTCCCCCATCAGGGAACGTCTCTTTTGCTTACTAGTGCAGGGCATGCCTACCACACCTCTATAAGGGAATACTTAGCCCATTAGACAAGCAGAGTGCGACAAATGGATGACTAGCTTACTGTTGGTGTATGATGGCAGTGCTGAGGCTGGCTGCAATGGTCGGTCTAAAATGAGACAGTATCTTGATGTGTAGGCTTATGTAGGCTTACAATGATGACACTCCTAAATAGGATGTCACATTTCCCTGCAACTTGACTACTGCTGTAGGATTTTTGTCTCAATGTGGTTCACGTTTTCATAATGGATAAGGAAAACATATTTTGGTCTATAATGTTCTATAGACTGTTGATTGTTGAAGATATCAGTGTATCGTACCAATATTTGGATGTGCAGTTGCACCACAATCCTCATTAGTCGTATCCTTGCAGTAGAACGACACTACGTTAGGTTTTATAAAAAGTTGTAATCGTAATTCATACGTACTAAAAGAGGAGTGAATGAATCACTATGGTGTTTGTATTAAGATTTTTCAAATCATGTTTTGTTGACTTTTGAAGATGAATTTTCTGATATTGGGGTTACAGTTCGTACTTTGTTAACCAAACATGCGAAGTACATTTATATAGCATATGGGGATGCATGTACATGTATTATGTATGTTTTTATATTTGCATCAGTGAAGTCTTTAAGAATGAAATAATAGAAATATGGTATCCATTTAAAATTGCTGGCAGTAACAAACTTAAGCACATTTCGTTTTTTTTTTTTTTAGTTTTTTTTTATATAATTTTAGTATTTCTTATTAATTTATTTATATTTGAGTTTTAATGATTTTGAATTCAAGCTTTAAAGTGTTAAGTATGACTAGTTGTTGTTTTTTAATACCATTTTCTTTTAGCAAAATATTCACTTAGATTCTGTTGGAGACTATGAAATTCCATGTTGGATTATTAATTGCACAAGTCCAGATACACCACCAATTGAAATATTTGTACAAATTATAATTGGTAGTACTGGCTTAAGGGAATTTTTAGGTAAGTTAAACATTCTTTCTTTTCAGTTATTTTAAATGTGTAGCTTAAGACATTCCGTTCACTATTAAGCTTATAATACCTACACAAATATTTCATTTCTTTAAGAATAGCCAACCATAAAATAATTAGTGAACAGAAAGTCTTATGCAGGAGTCACAATCATTCGCCCATCCATCAGTCGCCCATCTGTCCATAAGTTACATTATGTTCAGCCAGTTAGAAGTCTCAAATATTTCCTTCCGTCTTGCAGCATCTTTACTAGTATGCTCCTGTATATCTAACAAATTGGCATCTGTTATCCTAGAGCAGATAAAATGACAGAACACACCTGCAGCTCAACATCTTTTTCGAAACAAAATAAGGTATCTGGTATAAACATTTGTGAACCTGGCTTGTACTCAACATTTAAAGTATACCGTTGCCATCTAAGTCGCATCCGTTGTAGTCTAGCTGGGCAGTCTACCAAATGTTTTTTGAAAACGTTTACTAGTGGCTTATGATCAGTTTTCACAGTGACTTGCTTGTTATATATACGGTAGAACCCCTATTTAACGAAATGCCATGGGACCCGAAAATGTTTACTCTAAATCGATGTTTCGTTAAATCCGACTTCACCCACACACCCCCCTCCTTACTGCATGATGGAGTATCAGTGTTTTGAATAGCAGGTAGTTTGTTATGATCAGGGGAAACACCATTCTCTGAAAGCACATGACCCATGTAATGAACTTACTTCACACCTGTTTTACATTTTTTACTGTTAAACTTAACACCTTGTTTTGCTTCTCTTTCCATCAGAGCCGTAAGTCTCAGACGATGCTCCTGTTCAGTACTGCTCCAACATGTAATGTCGTCAACATATGTGAGTACCCCAGGCAGACCCTCAAAGACTTCCCCAAACCTTTGATGAAAGACCTTTGGAGCCGAACATATACCATAAAGCATATGCAAAAATTTATACCTGTCCCATGGTGTACTAAAAGTGCAATAGTCTTTACTGTTCTGGCTCAGTTGCACTTGCCAAAATCCCTATGAGGCATCAAAAATAATAAAATATTTTGCTCCTGCCATCTGTGATGTGACTTGCTCCAGTGTAGGTAATGGGAAATGTTCCCTCATCAAAGCTAAATTTAAATCCTGTGGATCTAAGCAAATTCTAATACTGTTGTCTCGCTTGTGTACAATAACAAGGGAATTCACCCGTTCTGTAGGTTTATCTACTTTAGAAATTATATATTTTTTGACTAGTCTATCCAACTCTTTCTTTAGGGGCTCTCTAAGTGCAACTGGTACTTTACGGGGAGCATGAATTACAGGGGTTGCATTATTTTTTAGCACCATATTGTATGTTCCAGGCAACACTCCTATACCTCTGAAACACTAGGGGTACTTACTAACTAGTTCTGTGAGTCTTGCATCCTGGACTTTTGTCTCTACAGCGTCAACTTTCCATACCAAGTCTACCACTATACAAGTTGACAAGCCTAGAATAGGGGATGAGTTGCTTTTCTCAACAATATAAAATTCTAACACCCTAACCCTACCATTGACGTACAAATTAGATAACACTGTCAAGAAAAGGTATTTTATCCCCCAGGTAATTTGTAGCGCACCAGTCCTCCTAGACTAGTGAACTAGCTCGATGCTAACCCAGCCAAAGAGGCAAGGTTAAAAACTGGAACGTTTCTCTTCATCTCTAGTCGAGTACTCCGGGATTTACTGGCAGTATTTTTGTAGGTTATGTCACCTTGTAGACCAAATTTAGAATTGTTTTTAGAAATTAGCAAATTTAGAGAAGTTAGTCAGGAAATGATATATTCCACTATGATCCGAGACTGTTGGTTTATTAGATTTTTTTTTCAATTTACACCGGCTTAAAATACACTGTTCGTCTTACCACGGTGGATCCGGTTCACAGAAAATGACAAGGAGAAACGCAGCATTACTGTATCAGACAGGCGAAACAAAGTCAGAAAATGTAGCACACTGTGAAATATACACACGTGGCGACAAAGAATTAGTAGACATCCTGGCTCTCAGCACCTAACAGCCTACACGTACGGGCAGAAGCGAATTTGGTTGTGTAAAGATGTCCGAAAAGAAAGGTTACATATTAGAGGCCCTGGTGCTACTGGTAAATGTTATATTTCAACTCCTGATCTTCACTTCATAAAGTACTTTTGGGGCGCATCATGACTTATTCTAAAACATGGCGGAGGCAAAACATTCCAGAACAAAGGGCGAAGTGGCTCCACACGCTGTGATCTCATTGGCTGGTTCTCGGTGGCGTGACCTTCGTCATTCGTTCCATTATAGAAAAAACAAGAATATAAAAAGAAAACAAAGCTGCTGCTTCCTACCAAGACCACCTGACCATAACGACAAAGATTACGCCCTATCTAGAACATTCAGGATTAAATAACTGCGTCTCTACTCTCCCCCTGTGGAACCGAATCCACTAAAATAAAATTACAATTTTAAACATATTCGAAAATTACGATCACATAAGATATTAATTCACCAAATAAAAACCCTTGCCCTGCAATGCTACATTACCCACCCCAACCTTTCAGTACAAATTGCCAAAATTTTGGTTGGAAGGTTCCTAAGCCCAGTCTGTAACTGTCCATTAAATAGAATCTCCAAACGCACTACTATTTGTTGATCATTCAACATTATCGTCTTCTAGCATTTATATAAATTTTTCACATTCAACAAAATACATCCCTAAACAGGGTCGTTACAACAATTTTCAATGACACTGTAAATATCATCCTTACACATCTGGTTAACTAGAACCATAAACCCCTACTCATTACTTACAAGTGCCTACATAGGGCTATTGAACCTTACAAAAATTCTCAATACTTTAAACGAATTTACCTTAAATCATTTTATTTCCATAATTTCTAAAATAGCCTCATTATAACTTGCAGATCATCAATTACTACAAATGTCCAATGATTGTAACACAAAATAATTTCTTATATTGCATTTAGCTCAAAACTCAATTTAAAAACAAAGCTCAAAATTTTGTGTTCCAACAACTTCAACTTATTATTTCATCATGTATAAACTCCTTTCCTCATATCTACCCATTTTCAACATATTAGTCCAAATGTTCAATGAAGTAACCTTTAAAATGACAAAACACATCTGAATTATCGAAAAAATTTGTTTCCCAATTATTTACATTATAATCTTTATGTTTACAAAACATGCATGCAATAAACACACATGTTCCAATAAACAAATGTACTATGGCCTATATTATTCACCACTCATCATTATTGTTGGGATAGCGAGAAATAAAAATGCAGTAGTTAACCCTCGGCATCAAGATACTCAACTAACTGCATGCTGCCCATTTTAATACTCCCACTCAGGGTTACAAGATAGTACAGAAAATAAACAAGCAGCAGTACATGCAATCTAACAAAACAAAACTTCTCGTGCACGTAGGAACACAATAAATTTACCACCCAACAATTATAATAAATCACAGAAAAAAATCTCAATAATGCTATAGACACCAATTACTTACATATAGGCCTACAGTACTACATCCGTCTCTGCACTCAGCTCATAAAATTTCTTTGTATTATTTACACAAGTTGTTACCAACATTAAACTTTCCCATAGTACTTATATGATGTCTTGCCACTGAAACCGTGTTCTTATGGCTACATTAAAAATTAGGCTATTGTACTTAAATTAAATTCAAACATAATTATACATGAAGCATATTTAATACTATACCTAATCAATTACATCACCACCTGGCATCCAAATGAACAAAAACCAACAGATCTTTCATTACTCTTTCTCCAGGGTTTTAAAAGAGTAACATGCCAATTCCTTCCTTTCACTCTGTACACATTGTGTCCCTCAATATCTTCTATAACATATGGTCCTTCATAAATCTTAAAAGATTTCTAAATATTTCTGTCCAAATGTGATGAAAGATAGTGGGTAGCTACCAACACTTCATCACCTACTTGAAAAGTAACCATTTTAATGGTTTTATCCCACTTCTGTTCTATTTTCCTTGCCTTAAACTATAATCTATTTTGAACTTTGCCATAGTCACTGATATCCACTTCACTTTCGCTAGGATAACACACATAATTTTTCAATACAATTTCTGGTTTTCCCTTACCCATAACTTCAAAAGGTGTGGCACCCGTACTTTCATGCCAACATGAATTGATCAGTCTCTCCACGTCTCCAACTATGACAGCCCACTGACTGTGATGTTCATGGCAGAAAACCCTAAGCAGTCTTCCCAGCTCCCGCATCACCTGTTCAACTGGGTTTGCTGCAGGGTGGTACACTGCATTATACCCCAATTCTATCCCCTACATTGTTGTTAAAGTTTTCCATTTATCACTCCTAAATTGGGGACCACTATCCAAAATAATTTTCTTAGGTTGCCCCACCTCAATTACATAGTGGTCCATAACCTTTTCTGTTACCACTTGGGCAGTAGCCCTTTTGATAGGATATAACTTCACAAATTTGGAAAATACATCTAACAATACTAACAGATATTGTACATCACCTTTACCTTTCGGCAAAGGGCCAAACAGATCGACACACACAACCTCAAAAGGCCAAGACATGTCCCATTATACCTTGACATGTTCTATTTGGTACTTTTGTTTGTGCACACATCAAACATTTACTGATAACTTTTGAAACCGTTCTGTAGATATCTCGAAAATGACAAAATCTTTGAACATATTTTACTGTTTTTGTTACTCCGTAATGCCCACATTCTAGATGCATTGCTCTACTAAGCTTCTCTCTGAGTGAATCAGGTATACATAATAACCATTTAGAACCTACTCTGTTAATATTCTGGAATAAATACCCATCTTTTTCCTTGAATTTTTCCTGAATGACATTTCTGCAATTTTCCGAATTTAATTCCTGCAGTACTTTACTTAATCTGGGATCTTGCAAAGTTTCCGTTTTTATCTTTTCTGCACAAATTCTAAACACTTGATCAGCTTTATCCAATTCCTCTCTAAGGCTCCTAATTTGAAATTCCCTAGCCTTAGCTTTAGCAATGTCAGCACTACTCCTCGACAGTGCATCCGCAACAACCTGAGTCTTGCCAGGAACATACTTGATACTAAGGTAGTATTCCTGTAATGCCAAAATCCATCTGGTAATTCTACTATGCAAAAGTTTACATGACTGTAAATTACATAAAGCACTGTGATCAGTCAGTACTGTAGTTTCCTTACCATATATGTGAATCCTGAATTTGGAACAAGCAAATACAATACTTAACAATTCTTTCTCTGTAATTGTATATCCGGTTTCAGCTACATTTAACGCCCTACTGGTCAAACTGATAGATACAGGCTCTCCTTCCTGATTCATCTGAAATAGCATTACCCCTATAGCTTCATCAGAAGCATCACATGCAGTGTAAAATTTCTCATCCAGTTTAGCATGATGTAACAATATTTCCCTGCTCAACTCTCGATTTAATTTATCTACAGCTTCCTTTTGTTCTTGTCCCCATTCCCAACTATGTCCCTTCTGCAACAAAATTCTCAAAGGTGTGCAAATCTTACTAAAATTCTGAATGTACTTTCGAAAATAATTGAAAAATCCCATTAATCTTTCCAGTTGTTTACGATTTTCAGGATAAGGATATTCTTGTATGACTTGAATTCTGCTAGGATCCACTCTTATTCCCTCAGCACTTACTAAGTTACCTAAAAAAGTAATTTCTTCCTTTAAAAATTCAGATTTAGTAATGCTCGCTGTCATACCTCCTATCTGTAATTTAGTGAGTACTGACTGCAAAAGGTCACAATGTTCCTGAAATGTTTTGGTTGCAATGAGAATGTCATCTACCTACACGGTAACTGATTCCAAAATTTCTGCACCTAAAACTTCTTCTAAACCCCTAATAAAATGGCATACTGATACATTTAAACCAAACTGTAATATCTTGAAACGATATGTTTTACCTTGGTGAGAGAAAGCAGTATAAGATCTGGATGACTTTACTAAAGGTATCTGCCAATAGGATGTGACTAAGTCAATTTTCGAAAAATATTTGCACCCTTCAAATTTTTGTAACAGTTCGTCCATTGGTTTAGGCGATTCTCTGTCCGGCGCTAGAATTTTGTTCAGCCGATGAGCATCAAGGCATAATCTAACCCCCTTTGTTTTCTTAACAACTACTACAATGGGATTCAAATACTCTGAGCTGTGCCTTTCTATAATATCAATATCAGTCATATTTTGTATCTCTTGCTCAACTGCAGATCGCAAGGTACGTGCTACTGGATATGGTCTTTGAACAAAAGGTTTATGGTCCCTCACCTCAAGTGTACATTCATACCTACAATTCAAACCTGAAACATTTGCAAATGCTTTATGTTCTCCTTGTAAAATTTCCTTAATTTTCTGCTTTTCTTCATCGGTGCCTCCTTGTAAATTTAGTTTCTCCAATTCATCTGGGGGTACAAAATTTTTTCTCCAAAAAATTACAACATAATGCAATACCGTCATTATCTTCTCTTTCCATTACAATTTTCAAATTACATGAAAAAGCCAAGTTCTCTGTCCTCCCGAGCCTGAATTTCTCTCCTGCTACTCGGCATAAAATACACTGTTCGTATTACCACGGTGGATCCGTTTCACAGAAAATTACAAGCAGAAATGCAGCATTACTATATCAGACAGTTAGGTGAAACAAAGTCAGAAAATGTAGCACACTGTGAAATATACACACGCAGCGACGAAGAATGAGTAGCCATCCTGGCTCTCAGCACCTAACAGCCTACACGTACGGGCGGAAACAAATTTGGTAGAGTCTAAAGATGTCCGAAAAGAAAGGTTACAGATTAGAGGTCCCGGTGCTACCCGTACATGGTATATTTCGACTCCCGAACTTCACTTCATAAAGTATTTTTGGGCCGCAGCCCCGCGCACGTCTGCTCTGGATCGCGTCACAACTTATTCTAAAACATGGCGGAGGCAAAACATTCCAGAACGAAGGGCGAAAGGGCGCCACACGCTGTGCTCTCATTGGCTGGTTCTCGGTGGCGTGACCTTCATCATTCGTTCCATTATCTAGAACCTTCTAGGGCACAATCAGAAACTACGCTTTAAAACAAACGGCGCTAAAACTCCCGCGGAAAAAAAATAGAACGTAAAAAGAAAACAAAGCTACTGCCTCCTACCAAGACCACCTGGCCATAACGACAAACATTACGCCTTATCTAGAACATTCAGGACTAAATAACTGCATCTCTACTCTCCCCCTCTGGAACCAAATCCACTATAATAAAATTACAATTTTAAACATATTAAAAAATTAAGATCATATAAGATATTAATTCACCAAATAAAAACCATCGTCCTGCAATGCTACAAATTAACCAACCTCACATTTGATAAAAGCAAGTGTTTATGACTAATTTTTAGCCTTTCAAACATGTCCTGAGTAATTAAAGTAGTCTGGGCACCAGTGACTAACTTAAATGTGATAAAATGCGAATTCATTGCTTCTTTCTTCGCTGTCCACTCTGGTGCAGACCTGAAATGGGATACATATTCAACACACAAATCAACCGACTTACTTGCTGGTTCTGTACACTTAACCTCAGCCACCACCATATCGTCTTCTGATGATGAAGAGGACGATGTAGAATTTTCATGAAGGACTTCTCTTATCTGTTTCTTGGAGCGACACACTATAGCAAAGTGATTATTACCACAGCATGAATTGCACTTCGCACTATAAGCCGGGCATGCTCGCCGCTCGTGCTTCTTGCCACATCGGTCGCACTGAAATCGCCACTATTCTTTGTTTCCTTGACGTGCAGAATCACGATGTGTAGAATCACTGCTTGCAGAATCACGAAGTGCAGAATCACGATGTGCTGAATCACCTTTTCCATGCTGTGGTGTGTGTGTTTTTCGGTGGAACTTGATTTCTTCTACTGCCGCCGCTTCATCTTGAAACTTTTCCAGGCATTTAGTTGTAACCCCTGCAGTTCTGCCCGCATCAATTGCCTGAACGAGTGTGAGATTGTGTTCCTTCAGTAAACGTTGACGCAAATTGCCGTCTCGTATGCCACACACAATGCGATCTTTCATGAGATCATCTCGCATTGACCAAAACTCACAATTTTTCAATTTCTTTCTCAACTCCGCAACATAATTGTCAAACCATTGACCTTCTTGTTGCGAGCAGGTAAAGAAAACATGATGCTCAAAAGTGAAGTTACGCCGTGGCAGAAAGTATCTGTCGAACTTATTCAGCACAGTCAAGAAATTACGCACCTCGCTATCGGTAAATTGAAAAATTTCATAAATATCATCAACATCGCCTCCCATAGAATTGATGAGAAGAGCAATTTGTCTGTTTGCAAAAAGATTTTCACCGCCGATAGCCTCGTGGTAGTACTTGAATTTCTTCTTCCATTGCATCCAGTTACTTGCAACATCGCCTTCCCGCCGAAGCTTCTTGATTAGCTTCACCAACGCGTCCCTTATAGAAATTTCACCGACTGCGCCATGTAATGGTAATTAATAATAACGCACAATGATTCAATCGGATTCCTTTATTCTAGTCTGCATACATCTTACAACCATCCATGATTGCCAAGGCCACTTCCGTTCCTGCCAACCTCCACATGTCACAATTACCAACTTACTCTCATGATATTGATCAAGTGGAATGTAGATTGATGTATATTTGTTTGATTTGTAGTAAAGTTTGTATGGTTTCTTAGCATTTCTAATTACCGGTATTTATATATTTTCCTAATTGTTTTTTATATTTACTTTTTAACTTGTACTGATGAATGAAAGTAAACACAGTTGTGCAAAAGATATAAGTACAATACCTATAGATTAATAAAATTGCAGGCTTATGCTAGGGAGTTGTTTATGTGTTACATTTTTTATTTAATTAACATAGCAAAAAACATTTATAAACTAATTAATCATAAGTTTGTTTTACTACAGATGCTTTTATAAATACCATATCCTATGTTACTATTCACACGTGCATACGGATAAATTTCAACATTTATTGTAATATATTATTTGACAAATTTCAAATCTTTACATCTGACATGGCAAATTGCATTGCTGTAGCCAACTGGTCATGTGAAAATGCTGGCGAAATACAGGCTGCCATTTTTGTCACTGACATAACTCGTGCACGGTAGGTAGTAAGGCATAACTCGGGAAAGCACAAGGCAGGCCTCTTAATGGTGAGGTTTCAGTGTCTTTCTGTGGATCTGACCAGCACAGAGGGTAGTGTAGGTAAGCGACAGCCATGCATAGCTTAGCTATAGCAGGATGTTGGGTTTACAGAGAAATAGACATTAAAAAATGAATTACTCCTATAAAACTTACCCTAGAGCAGTCATGAACACATTATGAAAGGTGTATAATGTGAACTGAGATAACATTATTTTAAATTTGATAAAATAAACTACTCATTAAGAGGTGGGGGCCTAGGGGCACAACAACTCAAATTCCCAAAGGGTGGCAAACGTAATAATTGCTGTTCTTATTATCTTCTTTAAGGAGTTACAAAGGACACAGTCTTGGATAATAGAGTTTTGCTTTTATAAAATTACATTACATTACCTATATATCATTACTAAAATAAAGGAAAATAAAAAAAAACATGTTAAGATATTGTATGCAGTCAGGTAGATTGTTTTAGATGTGCCGCTGCTTCATGGAGATTAGAAGGGAGCAATATACCCTTGCCCCCTCCATGTTGTCACTCTCTTGACAAGAGCACTGCCTTATGCACCATGGCTGTGCAGTTTCCATAAAGTTTTAAGTTTATGTTGGGTGAAGAAACTACAAGTTGGTTCTTTTTGGTTTATTATTCTTGAAGATGAATAGCATATTTTTCTTAAACCAGCTACACATATCTTTGTATCACTGTATTTAAAAGTAAACATACAGCTGAAAAGTGGAAATTACTATGGACTGGAACACACACAAATGTGGAAGTATATAATTAAAAATTAAAGAATACTAAATCAAACTACTTACAATTAGAGAAGTAAACCCGAAGGTTCTGTATTTTTTGTTATATTATTTAAGAAATCATGGAAAATGTTTAACTTCAAAATGTTGCTATTTATTTGCCAGAATTATTTATCTGTTGGAAGGCTTCTATCAGTTTCACAGTTAGTGACATTAATTTCACACTGTGATAGGGCACTTGCTTACACCACTTGAGTTGGTGCCTCCTGAAGCCACCACCTACCTGCAGGTGCTACATAAGGAACTCAAGGATAAGATTGGTTTCTCAAATTTGTTTTCAATTTCCCCAACGGACCCACCGTATGTGGACATCCCTTCTAAAGGTGAAGATTCGGATGACTCTGTTAAGGTTTGCTTTTTACTTTATTCCTTAAAAAATTCCTGGTAATATAAATGTCTACATATATTCTTGTTGATATTTTAGATCAAAATGTTCTTAGAATATTTTTAGAATGACTGGAAAATAATTGTATGTGTAAAATATGTTTTTTTTCAAGGCTACCATATTACAAATATTCATTAAAACCAGATTGCTAATTATTGATAGAGATGTAAAAAGTCTAAAGACGATAAGTATTTAAATACAGTTACTGTTTGTTCTTCTCTTGTCGATAGGTATGTTTGTTGCTATGCCATACCACTCATTTGGAAGTCAGTTTCATTTTATGAATGTTTGCTGATAGCTGATGGCTTGGGTAAAAATGGCATCAGTTGACGTGAGAACTGAAATCAGTTGTATTCACTGTCCACCTTTTTAACACTCTTGTGTTGCTGTGGCATTCACACTTAGGACTAGTTTAGGTGGTAAGAAAGTGACATCACAGGTACAAAATTTACCAACTTATATGTAACAAAGGGAAGTGTATTTATTTTATGAAAGAAGATGGTTATATGTTTTAATGTAGGTTGTACTTACATTACTTACATGCATGTTAAAATAGAAGCATAGAGAGTTATTTTTTTTCTATTAAAAAAAAAGTTGTCTTCACATAAAAAAAAAGTATTTTTAGTATTTGTTCACTTTTGTTGTTTGAGGTCAATTTCAAGGAATTATGATCAAATTTAGTAGCTTATAAAATGGTTTATGTTAGCGTTTACCTAAAATTTTTTCAACATCTTGATTTGTTTGTATTTAACTGTAACAGTTTTTTATGAACTTGTTCGTAGCAATTTATACTTGTTTAATTATTGATTTTGGTAATAATTTAATATACAGCACATAAAATTTTACAGATTTTATTGTTTGTGGAATTCAGAGTTCTACAAAGTGTTTTGCAATTTTTATGTGTGTATAGTGAATAAGTGGTATAGTATGTAACTATATACAGTTAGTACAAAATGTATTTAATTTGTTTATTATTATAATTTCTGTTGTAATATTAAAATTCCCTTTTATCATAATTATGTAATTCTAAAGTATTGACATACATTTATTTCTTTGATATTTAAAAATAAATTCTAAATTGTTTATTTACCAACAGGGTTAGTTCCTGAAAGTCCTTTAGGTTACTTAGAATTTTTGTCCTGTAGTAGGTTAGGATGCACATCCATTTTATTTTCTGTTTTCTCTAACGTAGTTTTGTACTAAATTCATGGTCTATTTTTGTTGTTTTTTTTAATGTTTTTTTTTTCTGTTGTTAATCTTTTTATTTATTTATTTTTTTACAACTTTAACATGTGGTAATTGTTATGTATAGGATGTTGAATTGGCACGAAGGTCTCAATCAAAACATCATGCTGCTGGTAGCCATCATGGCGACTTGCTTTACTCTTGGAAACTTCATAGAGCTACATATACAACCAATACATCACCTCCACTTTTTTCTTTTAAATGTTCCATGATACAACAATCATTGTTTAAACATACACGACCATTACAACTTGTTTTACTCCAGGAAACTCCATAGAGCTACGTATACAATCAATATATCAGTAATCTCTAACCAGAGTAGCCTTTTGGTTACCTTGCACAAATGCTTTCAAAGGAGCTACCAGTGCATGGGTTGGAGATAACATCCTCTGGGGCATTTTTCAAATGGACAGATATGATTTTGCTTACTCATTAGCAAGTCCAGGAAGTGCTGGTACAGTTGTTATTATTTCACTTATTATTTATTGCCTGGAGATGACTCAGGCTTAGGAGGAATGGAATATTTTGGGGCTACTTTCCTTTTCAGTATTTGTTTTATTTTGAGAGTAGGAAGACGTTGCAGTGTGAAGATGATGGCCTTTTATCAAGAGAAGTAAGCGAGGTGACGTTTAGACTTTAATCTTCTTTGCTTGAAACTTTTATTGTGTGAGACATGCAATAGGTGTTCTGTTGAAATTTATGCAGAGAATTTGATGTACAGTTTAGATTTTTTCATCGGTTTTATTTATTTTTGGAACTTTTTCATTACTATACCTCACATGTCTTGAGATTTAGAACTTTAATTTTAGGATTAATTTCAATTTGAATTCACAGCGAGTTCGTAGTAATAATTTATGTAACAACTTTGAACTGACTTGTTATGTATTAATTTTATTTTTAGAGTAGCATTTCAATATTTTAACTTATGTTTTCCAGTAAAAGATATTAACAAAATTTTCATTTTAATATTTGAAGTTTCAACTTAATTTTTGCAGTCATATTTAAAGTCATTAAATTCATTTTAATATTAGTGAAGTAATTCACCTGTTTTAAGGATGTAGTAGTCACTATTTGAGTATTGTAATTCCAGTTTCTACTAAGTTATTTTTCTTATATTTTCATTCAGCTTAGCGGTCTATTTTCAGTGGTATAGTTTTACATGTAATCACTTGAATTAAGAGGTATAAATTAAAATTTTATCTGGCCTACTTTATTTATTATAGTTAACATATCTAGTTGTATGTGGAATGTGTAATTTTTTCAAAATGTAATGTTTATCTCTTGGTCAGCATACCAAGCTGAGGTATAATTTCACACTGATTTTACTCAAAAGAGAGATTTCTGACTTATATTTTTTGCGACGTACCACATTCCACACAAAACTGTAAGACACACTTGAGTCAGTTCATTAATACTATCTGAACATAGTGCAATATAGGTTATAAACTGTACATTGCTGCTAATCTTCAAGACTAATAATTATGAAGCATTTAAAAATTTTGTTTTATAAGTTTAGAAGGTGTCATCTGAGATGGTTCAGTGAAAATTGTTGTCATGTAAAATATATGTATGAGAATAGTGTTATCGTGCATGCACATGGCACATTCAACATTTATTTTATTACTGGGGTTACAGTTTTCCATCCCTCTGCAACGAATGCTCTCAAACAATATAAATAGAATCTTATCTTAACAGTCCCTTATAGAATTTTTCTGGTTAATGAGTTGTATTGTCATGGTTATCAAATTCACATTTTCTTTGCACTGAGAAATTAATCTCTTGTAAAGTTTTGCCATTAATGAATTTAAAATTTTTTTGTTCTTTTCTGAAATGTTATGTCAAGATTTTATTGTACAGCTGATTTCAGGTACTGAAATACTTTATAATTGTTTTTAATTTCTATACAAATAATTTATGTTTACTAGAGTACAAGTGAGCTGGAACATCCTACGAAACCAAAGAAGAGTAAACTTAGAAGTAGCAGTAGAATGGACACCTCACTTCGATCACCTTCCACAAAAAAAACTAGCAGAATGAGACCTACAGCTGGTTCTACACAAGGTGAGAAGTTATAACCTTCTTTACCGCATGTTTCAAAACTGATTTGAATCACTAATCATTTTGCTTCCTACGGAAGCGATCCTGGTTCGATTCCCGGCGGGGTTTATCCCCCGATTTTCCCATGTGACAATCGTGCCGAACGATGTTGGTCAGCAGGGTTTTCTGGAGAATCTCCCATTTCTCTCGCTCCTTCATTCCAGCGTTGCTCCGTACTCACATCGTGTTACCCCTCACCAGCACTGAAGACCTCGATGTTAAGCGCTGACCAAAATCTCACTCACTCACTCACTCACTCACTCACTAGGTACTCATTTATTTACTGTTTTTAATACAAACTACAGAAAAGTTAGTTTTTATTTAATAGTTAAAATTTTTGACTAAAACTTTTCAAGGGCTCAAAAATTTTACCTTGTTACAATATGTTTTTATAGAAAATTTTTTGAAAATTTGGTTAGTAATTATTTTGCATGTCTGCAAATTTTTAAAATAAATGATTCATGTATTTCAGGATGGCCACTTCTTCAGTTGGAATACTCATATGAATTTTTATATGATACTGTATATTTAATGTAACACAAATGATCACAACCAGAATGAAATACCCAAATAGGTTTAAAGTTGGTGTACAACAACATATTTAAGTTTGGCTAGTAATAACTTCTTATAATTGTTACCAAGAAGTGTGAATACAGCCTGTTTAGATTGTGTTGGTGGAGTGAACGCCAATGCGTTGTTAGCATGCCTCGGCTATACATTTGGTTCAGCTAATATGTAACAACTAATAAAAATAAAACTAAGATTAAATGAATTCTGGGAGTGTTTGATGCACTGTGTTTATTGTTCCATCAAACTGCAATTGAATGTACGAGTAGTGACTGAACTGTGCAGCGCTTTTGAAAGCAGTATGAACATGAGGTAGAACACAGCCTTTGGGTAACCAAGAGTGACCCCCAGAAGAGAGATGGATTTCATTATCTGACTGGCATGAACTCAACCAATAGCAACACTTCCATCTATTCAGAGCTGCAGCTTCAGTATTGATACCTGATTCCATTCACTTTAATGTTAGGCAACTTGTACTGTTCCTTACGCCATTTTCACTACAGTACAGATAACAGGAATATCATATCCACAATTTTGTTGTAATCAGGGGTGCGATTCTCATGTGTTGATGTTTGTATGGGACTTTTATCTATACGCTACCCGCCTTGTAGCCACATCCGTATTCTTATTCTTTATTACTACAAGCCGGTGACATCACGCCTACTGCCTATTTGTAGTATACATCTGACCCTGTCAATTGGACTTCACAGGTAACAGCTAATGCTTAATGCTGGGAAATCTCATCACGCAGACATCACCATACTTGTGTTGTTCTACCTGAAGACCACAGAAATCATGAATACTGTGTTCTTGTTTGTGTTGTTCTTGAGACCAAATTAATTGTGGTATATTTTCGATTATAGAACATGTAGTGTTGCTAATAACCTGTAATGTGATAAGTTTATGTAAGTTGATGTATAATTGAACTATTTGCTAGTGTGTTACATGTCTCACTGCTACATAGTAATACACGTCATGAGGAAATTTCTCTCTACCCTAGTGGTGGCTAAATCAACTACTTCAACAAATGCATGAAGAAATCATGCCGACTAAATTCCTTCTCTTTTAAACCTACATGTAAGGGTTTTAAAATATTGTTTGCTACTTGTGATGAAATGTTAAAACTTGTAACAAAAGTGCTATTGCTAATTTTTACTTAAACAAATTAATAAAATTTAATCATTACATAATTTAGTGTCTGCATAAAAAAATTTTTAACCAGATGCAACATTTTTGTGGTTTTAATTTTTGTAGGAAAGGGGGTTACTTTTCTACAGTGCAGCAAACTTTCACTTCATTTGTACTTCACCAACTACATTTCATCTTGAGTGATTTCTTAATTGTACAATGTAATACTGTTAAAAAATTAAAACTGAACCTCAGCCACACCATGGTAGAGGTTTCTCCAGCCCGTAGCTTGTTGTTAATAAGTCTGAGAATGCAAGAGGCTTGCTCACCGGCGAGAAAACTCTGTACTACTTACATTTACTGCCTCTTTGTTTCGCACATTGTAAAATAGCATCCCAGGTGGCGCTGAATGTCTGAGGAACAGTGATGTATTGTCTTAATGGACAGAGGCTTGAGTGCTTGCCTTCCTGGTTCATTTCCTGGAGGAGTCTATGTACTACTCATTATCTAAATTGTTCCCATTGCGTTGTTATGTACATAGCTCATCTGTTGCTCTGATAGATTACACATTCATAAAGATATTCTTTTATTTTTCCAGCATTTGCTTAAATGGTACTAACTATGGTAGGTGGTTAATCTAACTCTGTTCCATTGCCAACAGTTCTCTTGGCTATTGAAACATTGCAAACCTTCAATTTTTGTTGATAATTTGACAAATATGCTGTTATTATTTCAAAGCAGATTTTGAAGATGAATAAGGCCCTTCTGAAACCATCTAAAAAAAAGTAAGTAAAGAAAACCATTATAGTGAACTGGGAATTAATTAACCATGTTTATAGTGTGATAAATCTAACACAACTCTGCATGAACAAATCTTATCACATCAACTGAAATGCCAAAGGTTGCTCTCTAGATTAATGACAAGGCTAAAATGGAAACTTGTGGAAAGGTAAGCATGGGAAACTGAAAGTAATGTAGCATATGATACAATAGGTCAAATCATGTGTATCATTATCGTACAGTAATACAAATAAAATGTAAAACCATTATAGTTTATGTAAGACACATTGAATAAACTGAATAGAGACTTGGAATGATGTAACATGTACGTACTAATTATATTTTATATGTATAATTAAAACCATAAACACGGACAGTAAACTATGTTATTCCAAAACAACATAAACTATGGTTAATTTAAATAGATGACTTACAGCACATGTTAAATAATATAACATGGCTTGAAGTTAACCTTTCGCAAGATCTGCTTGAATAAAAAAATAAGACAAAAGGAAAATATTGCTACTGGAATAAACGTAAGAAGAAGAAAATTTGAGTGGTTTTTTGTGAATGAAAATGCATATTCGTTCATAGTTTTCTGGGCACAAAAAAAAAAAAAACTGCTTGAAAGATAGTATAGCAGTGTAGGCAGCACTGAGATAAATAAAAATTTCACGTATTGCTTATATGTAGGTTCAGTAGGCACTGAGCCCCACCAAATTAAATTTAACAAGTAAATCCCTATCCTTTCTCGCGCCAGGGCTCTGAGGTAGGCATTGCCTTTAAAGGTTGGAGGGCGTACTGCCAGAACTGTTTGTATTATATAGTAGCAAATAACCTCGTCTGATTTTCAGCCATTTTTAATAATGATTAGGGTAACAATGACACCACAGTGGTACACTTGCGTAAAACTGCAGTCTCATGTTTTTCCCTTTATTGTGTGTGTTCAATTGGCATTATTGGACAGTATAATGCTCACCCACACAGTCTATCACTAATTTTTCAGGATCTTTTGCATGATGTTTCCACCCCATCGTAGCATGCCTTATTTTTAGGCTTGTGTTTTTGTTATCGTATCTCATCTATAAATGGATACGAGAAAACCTCCTTCGAATGTGATTACAGATTTCGAAGACTCCGTACAGGACTGGTTTGCTGTAATGTATCAGTGCTAATGATGTCACAAAAAATTGCTGTACATGACGGCATAAAAAATTTGTGTTTTCTTTTAGACACAAGCTAGACTTCAAATAACTATAAGTTTGTGTAACTTTTGCAATTGACTCTGGACATACATTACACTTCTAAAAGTTGCGAAGCCAATAATAAGGAAGCAACTAAATGAGGCCCACTCATGTCATATTTCTGTATCAGTGAACAGCCAATCATTAGTTGTTTGCTTAAGTAAACATGTATTCTTGGAGACTAGTCTACAAGTCAGTGAATCTGTGAATTTTCCTGGTCTCTAGCTATAGGTATTTTTAGATGTGTACAATTTTGTCCCAATAGAAGTAGTAATGGGCAATTCAAGGAGGTGTGCAATGTCGACATGGTATGCAAAGTGCTCAAAATGTACGGTTGTTATGACTAAAAGCTTGAATTGAAAAAAGCAGAAAGGTATCAAAATGTGTTGTGCAATTATGCAAAACATTTTTAAAAATATAGGCTGTTTGAATTGATAATGTACAAACTGCCACAAAATTTTGACAGCAAACAAAAGCATGTTTTTTCCACAAATGGGTTTGATGGCTTTCCTTCCACTCATAACAAACTAGCATTTAGTGTGACACGTATCACAGCAGCTGATTGCAGAAAACAGTTGGGTAGGGTCACGTTGTTCTGTGACCACTGCCCACTCGTGTGTACATATGCCAGCAATTTTCAGAAGAATTTTTTAGACAACAGTTGCTCGAGTCAATTAATATTTCTTAGGAAACAATTGGAGTGAAAGCCTCCAGCTTCTGAAATAATTTTAAGCTGTCAATACTGAATGCAAAGTAAAGAGAAAACCTTTCACCCTGCAAACAGAAAAAGTGTAATGAAACTGAAGTGTTTTGTTAGTAAAGTTGTTAGCCTTTAATATTTTTTTTTGTTGTGTGCTTGGATTAACTTAATTTATAAGATAATTTGTTTATCATAATCTCTTCCATAGCAACTTAATTTTTTCCAGGAATTTATTTAGTGTAATGTAGTTTTAAAGTTGTAAGTAGCAAATAAATAATTATTGTTAATACCTATTAAGTACATATTGTTCTGCTAGAATACTCCAAATTCAAAACTCGCTGGCTTCTCTTACCTGGTGACAGTGTTGAATGGAAAATGACTTTCGAGGCAAAGAAGGTGGGAGATTATTCTCACATTTACACCATGGAGGTGACTGATTCGGACCGCCAGTACAATATTGCAGGCTATGGGAAGTGTGGTATTCCAGAGATCAACATGTGCCCACATGTAATCTTCCCACAGGTAAGAGCTACTAGCATGCATGTGCTGTGGCACAAGGCTCTATGTTATACTGTGTATTCAGGATAAAGTTGGACTTTTTTTTGACAGTTCTAAGGTTGTGCACAAGTGTTTATCCACGAAAATAGATCTTGGTGTATTCAGGAAAATATAATGAAAATAAAAATTTTGCCATAAATGTGCCTAAGCCAGTAGGTTTTTAATTAATACACAAAAAAAAAACACTATTTTTAATAAATGGCCCTAAAATCGGTATAGACGTCATGTTTCACAAGTTTATAGAACAAAATGTTTAGGTAATATACTTCCTTTGGAACTGTATTCTGCCCGATGCCCAAAATCTCCGCAGTCTTTTCGGCTACTGAGCACGGTTCCATTTTGCCCCTCAGTATTTTCTCAAGAATATTTTGCAAAACACGGAGATTGTCTCTGTGCACTGTTAAATTTTCATTGCTTTTCGCTTTTCAGTAACTACAGCCATGCGGTGTGCAGGAAAATTAAAACAACGGCGGCACAGAATAAATAAGTAGTAATAGAAGCGACAAGACATTATTTCTCGCTTCTCTTTGGATTGTGATGGTCTAGGAGTTCATAGAAGTTTGGTTAGACTTCAGTTTAGTAGGACTTACTGTAGGTCTATTATATATATTCTCTGAGGAAACTGACATGTAAGTAACATAATATTTACCATTTCTAAATATATAAATGAGATACAGACAAATGTCAATATTTATTGAAATACAAGCAGTGGCTTAAACCAATGTCTTAAATTCCTTATGGCTTTGTTTACTTTTGTGTACACATCAAGAACTTGTTCAATAACAATGGTTAAAAAGCTCCATTATGTTGCTTCTAATATACAGGTAAACCTCGCTGTAACAAGTATGGCCTATAACGAGATATTCACTATTACGAGAATTTTAAAATATACCAACCTGCCGTATACGAAAAACAAGGTTAAAATATTTATTTATGAGTGAACTTCAATGATATTGTTTGCTATAACGATAGGCCAGTAGGGATACACAATCGATACCTTGCGAATTCTTGCTGCAATGTATCGCACTTGTGGTGCTTCAGTGAGGCGATTTTTAAAGCTTCGGATGTGGCCGCATAACTCAACAGATACGCGCTGTGATACGGTGCATGCGCGTATCTGTCGAGTTTTTACATGATCCTGCTTTTTTTCACGCAAACTTAGTTGTTTCCGCCAAGTGCCGATTGTAGTGTCGTGTTGCTTTTGGATAGGTTAATGCTGTATTTATTTTGGATAAATTACTTGGCTATTTAGTCTAGTTTTTGAAATGGCAACCATAAGCAAGTGTAAGTCACTTGATATTGCTACGAAATTAAAAATTATTACCGAGTGCAAAGCGGGGAATGTCAGCAAAAGTGAAATTGGCAGACGATACTATCTGCAATCCTCTACACTGTTCACGATCGTTAAAAATAAGGACAAAATAAAGGCTGCTTTTCTGTAGCAAAATGTGCCGACAGGTAGTAAAAAATTACGTGCTGCAGACCATTCTGATTTAGAGGATGTGTTGCTAGAATGGTTTAACCAAAAACGTTCTTCAGTTGTACCAATAAGTGTGCCAATGCTCAAAGCCAAGTCATCAGAGCTTTCTCTTAAAATAAAAATTGAAGATTTTAAGTGTAGCGATGGCTGGCTGCACCGATTTAAAGTGCGAAAAGGAATCACCCAGCATGTTGTGTCTAGGGAATCAGGAAGTGTAAGTGATGAGGCAGTAAATATGTGGGATACTGTGCTCCAGGACGTTTTGAAACGATATGCACCACGAGACGTTTATAATGTGGATGAGTCAGGCATATTCTATAACCTTTTGCCTGATAAAACGCTAGCGACTAAATGTGATCCATGTAAGGGCGGGAAAAAAAAGCAAAGAGCGCATAACCGTATTGTTGTGTACCAACATGGATGGAAGCGACAAGTTTGTGCCGTATGTGATTGGCAAGTCAGCTAAGCATCACGCCTTTCGTGGTGTGCGTGACTTACCATGTACATACGATGCAAACAAGAAGGCTTGGATGACCGGAGAGTTATTCAAGAAATGGCTTCATGCTTTTGGTGCTAGGATGGGGGTGTGGAATCGCAAAGTTGTGCTACTAGTTGACAACTGCCCAGCGCATCTGGCAGTTAAACTGCGAAATGTAAAACTGGTGTTTCTCCCTCCAAACTGTACTAGTGTACTACAGCCACTAGATCAAGGTGTTTTCCGCCTCCTGAAACACCATTTCCGCTCTATGCTAGTACAGCATGTGATGTGGAAAATTGAATTAGGAAAGAAGCTTACAAAGTGGAATGTATTGGATGTGATGCGTGCAATTGCAGTTTCATGGCGTAAAATAACAGCAGATGAAGTGGCTGGATGTTTCCGACAGGCTGGCTTTGTTACTAAGCCTGCTGAAGAAAACAGGGATGATCCAGATGCCGAAGAAAATGTGGACGATCCAGCTGTTGAAGAGGCTATGGAAGTTTCTACTCAGCCTCTACAAGAGCCAGAATGTTAGAGAATGGTCAAATTAGAAGTTGGAAGTGCCAGTGAACTTTGACGAGTTTGTGTCAACTGATACCGATGTTGTGGTGTGCGGCGAACTGACAGACGAGGAACTCGTTAACTTAGTTACTCAGAAGGACAGTTTCGATGACGACGACGACTGTAGTGAGCCAATACAATCACCATCTCAGGCAGCAGTTACTGAAGCTCTCGAAGTTCTGAGTAACTTCTACAAGTATTCGCGTCAGCTTCCACAGTGGATATGACCCACTTTCATTGTGTTGAAGATTTTGTGTTGAAAAACAACTTCACGAAAAAGCAAGCTACTCTTAACGGATTTTTTTCCTTACGAAAGTGAATAGGAAGCTAATCTTGACGGACTTTTTCTCTTAAGAAAGTTAATTTTTTTAACAGTTGTTCCCTTAAAAAGTGTTTTTTTTTTGTATTCAAGAGTGTTTTATGACAGGTTTTTAAAAAAAAGTTTTGAACAGTGGAGTGACAACAAATAACGTAGTGGATGTAGTTTTGTAATATCATTTCACGTTTTCACGATAATAAGCAACGCTCTGGTTTTTTTGTAAATCCTAACAGGATTTTAAGGTAATATTATTTCCATTTCTCTTTTATATTGTATTAATTAAAAAAAAAAAAAAAAACGGTATTTTGTAGCACGATTTACCGTACAGCATTTCAGATGTACCCACACAGTTGCCGTAGCTTTCAAAACTGTCACTACCATAATTGTTTATGGGCAGGCTGTGAACGGCGGCACACAGTCTAGGCCATAGCACAGCTTTATAGGTCATTGTAATGTACGCTAGCCGCTGCTGGCATCGCAATAGCTGCATGCCGCGTAGCTGGCAGCTGGAGCGCGACATGGACAATGAGTGAGTGCGTGCGTGGGCTGGTGGTAGCAGCTGCGACCTTGAACCAAGCGGTGTTGCAATGCGTAGTCGCAGCAGTGTTGACACGCAGGGCTACAGACTAGCGGCCTACACTACAGTAACACACGCACATCACACACACGTATTAGTTTGTTATTTTTACGTGGTTGGAGTAAACACGAGTGGCAGACTTTTGTGAAGGGAAAGTCAAAATACTGTAACTATACAGCAGGTGTCCAATTCAATCTTATGGCATTTTTATTTTGCTGCATAGTTAGGTAACAGAATTTTGTGATTGGCTTTTGAAGTAAATTGAAAGTTAGTGCAGCCTGGTGAAAGATGAATACTGAATTAAACACTATAACATTGAAAGCATTGTGTACAATTTAGTTGGTACCGGTAAGTGGAGTTACCCTTTAAAGTTTCATTCATTTTTTTTTCTGCACATCTACGTATATTTTTTTTTTCAGTTGTAGGTCCCACCTGTTGATCTTCAGATAATTTTATTTAATAAACTGTGTGACTATTTCGAGATAAAATACAGCTTTCCTCTGTATTTATTTGAAGTTTACAGTAGTAACAAATGATTGACAGGATGTACACTAGGAAAAACACATGTACTTAAAGAAATATCTGACTTTTTTTTTTAAATATATTTAGCTAGAGCAAGAATTCACAATAGCGAGAATTTTTGAGCCATTTAGAGGTCTCGTTATAATGAGGTTTACCTGTAGTTATTATCTGATGTTGATCCTTGAATTGTTACGTTTATCAATTTTGAATATTTAGTTAATATAAAAATTAATTACAGTATCTCAAGCGCTAAAAGTGTGTGCTGGGACAGCACACCTTTCCAAACTATCGTCGTGGCTCGATGTTTATGTGTATTTTTTGCAAAGAATGTAGAGATTGTCAGCGATACGAATTGCTGTGTGGTATGTCTGTGCTATTTGAGAGTGAACACGATTGAACCTCTGTGAAGTCAGAACATGTACTCCATTTGAAGTGCGCGTTCACCCCCGCCGGCCTTTGGCTCAGTTCGGCTGTCTTCGGACCTGTTCGTCGTCTCCCCTCCTTTCAAATCTTGAACCCTCCCTCTTTCACTACCGTCACCGGTCTCCCGGTCGTCCGCCTCTGAGCCAGTCTGAGTCCCGCCGCCGCCTTGGGAAGGTTGCCTCCTCCGCTTTGTCACCTTGACACTCGGTCAGTATGCGCGTAACTTTGGTGAGTTTTCCGTTAGTTGTTTTTTTGTTGGGTCGTACATTCTGGAGGTTCGCTCCCAGTTTGGTAAGTCGCGTGTTCACCCGTGTTAGTTATCCTCGGTTTTCTTTGTTGTTTTGTTTGTACGTGACCGACGGAGTGTCTATGTGTCACGAGCGGTGGAGCTATTAATTTTGGTATGTAATTAGTAATTTTCGTAATGATTTTGACTGTTTCCCATTAACTTCAGTTGTTTAATTTTGTCAATCAACTTATTAACTTTCATGTAACTGTACTTGCACGCACGCCTGTAACGTTTGTTTATAATAATACCACATTTGTGAGAATTGATTTTGTTGTTTCCTTCATGGTATGGCACGTACCCTGTATTGTCTTTGTGTAATTATTGTGTATTAGGAGTTGTTTGTGAACCCCTGCTCAGGTCGGACCCATTTGTTGGGGTGTCGTTTGTCTGTCCTGTCTGTGTGGTGCCTGAATTGGGCACAAGTGGTTATACACTCTAATATATCTAATCCACAAGATATAGTTTATATTATTCCTATACGCCCAGAGAGCAAAACTGGAGGGAAAACTTCTTCTGTTACCTGGATGCGTTGCATGAACTTGGACAACCATGTTGGCTAAATGACTCCATTCTTCAATAAATGTGAACTTTAAAATGCCTTATAAAGTTGATAGCTTAAAGCACTTATTATGTTGTAAAAACAATTGTAAAATATTAATGCAATACTGTAAAATCCTCTTAAGAAGTTTCCTATTTAAGAAGTTTCCTGCTTAGTAAGCATAGTAATTTTTCACTTGTCTGTATGTGTTTGGACGTGTATATGTGTAAATATCTTCAGTTGGTATGTGAATTGTAAGACATTGAGTTTTGTGAAGTAAGAATTTTTGGACCACATCGAACATTTGAATTTCCCGCCCTGTTAACCTTAGTAGCTGCTGGCAAACCTGTGGATTGGGTGAGTTGGCGATCCTGTGTGGGGGCGGAAGTCAGTCGTCGTTGTATCAACATGGTGGTGAGTCGTGTTGTTGGCTCGCTGCCAATCGTTTAAAATGTCGTGCATCGTTAATTGTTTTTGATACAGTTCATAATTCTCGCTCGTGTAGCAACAGTACGTACATGTGTAATTTGACCCTTTTAAGAAGTTTTCCTGGTTAATAAGCATTATTTTTGCTTGTCCCAACACAAACGTCTTAACAGGGTTTTATTGTATATAAATTAAAATGTATTTACATTATATAAATAATAGATTTGAGACAATTTTATGTTTACTTACCAATCGTACAACCCTGAAATACTGCAAGTAGCTATGAGTAAGGGCTTTGACCTTCTCAATATTTAGAACCCATACATTGATTGCATCTGTTGTCAAAATAATACAACTTTATCCTGAATACAGAGTACACCGTTCTGATAGAATTTTGAAATAACATCAACCCCAAAAACTGAAAATAAAGCAAAGCTTTCTAAAGTTTAATGTTTATTTAGTGTAATTTGCTATAACTCTGGCAATTCTTTCATGATTTCTGACTAGTTACTTAAAGTACTGTATAGTACTAAATTGTTAAAAGTTCAATTTTAATTTTAATTAAAAAAAAGTTATTGATTTGGTTTTATTGAATTATGTGCCATGTAACAGTATAACTTAGTTGCAAACATATTTTTTTTTTTACTGTACTCGTGAATTTCAACTATCATTTTAAAAATATGCATACTCTTTGCTAGCTTGTGGATCACATAGAATTTTTAGTGACATTTTTTGCTGATGTAAAATCACATATATAGTCACAGTATTATATAATTACAAAGCTGAGATATCATAAGAACAATTCTAATAGAGTATACCGTAGTTAGTATTTTTCAGATTCAGTTGTCAGGAAATGGAAAATATAAACAATTCAGTTAAGTTTTTATCAAATATACTTACAGTATTTTACCAAAAAAAAAAAAAAATTTAGACATTAGTGAAAGTACAACACAACCCTTTCTAAATGGCTAATTGTTGAAAGTACAGTTAAATCTCAATTGAAGGTTGTTGTTCACAGAAATAACAATGACTAGTGTTTTTCCACGTCACTCTGGGGGAGAGGGATGACAAGACAGAGTAATTCAAAACAAGTGGACGACTCTTCTAATTAGGTGCTGCACCTGCCTCTTAAACACACACAAGGATCTTTATTTACAACCACCACCACCTTCGGTTGCCACTTGAAATCATTAAAACCTTTATATATATATATATATAATATATATCACACTGTCCTTGTTATATGTCAATGTCTGTAGTACATTTCACAATCATTTGCACTCCAAAATTAATAAATTTAGTAATTATGCCCTACTGCAGCTGTCAACATTCTGTCGGTTCTTTAGCCATGTAGTGCAGGAGAAAGAAGGCCTTTGTATGTCAACTTTAATGGAAAGATTAATATCTTATAACAGAGGCATTTTGCCCCATGCTCCTTTCTCATCACTTATTAAGATTTGATACATAGATAACACATAGCTGCATGATGCCATTGCAAAAAATAAAAGTCGGATTGGCACACACACTGCTGGCTTAGACCTGGCAGACTTTTTCAGTTAAACAGCATGGCATTTGCACATCTGATAATTTGCTTGAATTATGGTCTGGTCTCCTATTTGCTACACAGATCTACATCACCATAAGATTAAAAAGTAGCTACAGTAACATATTTCTTTTGTCTTTCATCACTTTCTATGACATCGATAAAACTCTTCTTATCATTCCGTTAGAAATATGTTACTCTAGTGGGAAGATGCTTTCATCTGATTTTTTCTGTCTATCATAGTCTGTTACCTATTTCTGTTTTATCATGTAGAGAGTGATTAGGTCTTTTCTGTGGTGGCACAAACAAAGCTTCATTTGTAAAGACAAACAAATTTGGCTACAGTAAATCACTACAAACAGCTGCTAAACTCTGTACTGTACTTGGTAAGAAGTCACTGCACTGTCCTTTTCCCTCAGTCTTTGTCCTAAGTATGGAGAGAGCCAGCTCACTCTCCCTCTGCCCCTATCTCTGACCTCTGATTTCTAATACCTTTCATTGTGACTGCATGCCCACTGACCATAAGCTTTACACATTTTTGCTTATTTAGGCTGATGATAATTAATTGTTGCACAGAATAACAAAATCAGCAGTATAACCAGCTGCAGTATTCTGGACTTCTACCTGTACTGTTGTTACGGGTATGACTGACACATCCTTTGATTAGGGGTGTGCGAATCTCCGAAGCAAACTTGAACATTGTTCTTTCAAAGTTGAGTCGAAGTCAAATATTTTATTGTTTGTTGCTTTGTGGATAATATTTGCTGTACTATAATATCACTTCCACATGGTTCAAATATGGCTTTATGTAGATTTGCTTGATCTGTTTTCAGATGATTACGTAATGTCTGTTGTGCTTAAACAATAAATCATAATATGTATATATTTTTCAGTGGAGAGAAAATGAAAACTAATTACAATTTGTAATAGATTTGTACTTTATTACATTAACACTCGGTGTTACCAGTTGGTGTTTTGTATTTTTTAAGCAATATTTTACACTCCACTTCAGATTTAAGCAAAAAATTGAAGTGAAGAAAAGTAATGATCTTTTTACAGTGTGAAATTGTTCTGTTTTACTCGCATGAGTGGTTGTCTCAGGAGCATAAAAGTGGTTGTTTTGTCTCAAGAGCATAAAAAGTGTTTTTTTTTTATTTAATTTAAAAGGAAGATGAATGTGTCCAAAATGCTGAATCAGTAAATTTTTCTATGCTTTCCATAATTTTTTTTTGCAGGTGTCTGAAACTACACCAAAAGAACGAACATATTTGCCAATATATTTCATTGAGAAGGAAACATTTGACTTAGGGTCTGTCATTGTTTCAAAACCCAAAGATAAATTGTGAGTATTTTTTTAAATTACATTTTTGTTGATTGCGTTGATAACGTCAATGAAAGTGTAATCAAACTGTGCATACTGAAATAAAGATCTGTACATAGCAGTTTAAAAAATGTTTTTGTGTTTTCTACTAAAACTTTTCTGTAACATTTAAGTTCTGTGATAATCTATATTAATATTTTCACTCCCTGGTTTTTGTACTTGTTTTGTCTTTCATGTAATGTTATAAGTAGTTAGAACTGGGCTGCAAACGTACTGCCGGTTTAGGCAGCCTTTGTATGTATCACAAGGAAATAATCGTACAAGCCATGTATCTCAAAAGTGGTTTGGTTTAAAGATAAGTCTTCCAGCCAAACCTTATTCTTAGCTTAGGTACTCCAGATGTAGCAGACATACACTACTGGGCCAAGTGAAGTAATTATTTTACCTGCTCCAAGTAACCGCTAGGCTATTAAAGAAACATTGTGACATGTTGCATTCTTGAGCGTTAGTCTAGTAGACAGTAACTAAACCACAGCATAAGCAGAAAAGTTTCTTGTAGGCCATGCAGCTTGCTCGTCTGAACTTCATAATCGAGAGTTTGGGCTCATAATTGCATATGAATGATTACTGCAAAATATAAATGAATTAATTCCAAGCCAAAAGTAAACACTTGTTCACACATTACATGTCTTCAAGTCTTTTACATTGAGCAGTAAAGTCTGACAGCAATTGAAGATTTGTTTGTGAAAATTCAGGCACAACTTCTCTTTATAATTGCTAAAAGAAAATTATGAAAAGCACCACACATAGTTTTCCCCACACCCTACTGGCCCCTCTCATGAGAAGAAAGCATTTTGTAGCTGTGGTTCAGTCTAAGTGAATGGTAGAAAAGGTTAGAATACAGGGGCATCCCACAGATGTTTAAGTAGTCATGCTTAATAGTCATTACACAACTTTTTTGAGACTGAGCCTCGGATACTCTCATCCATTGTGGATGACGACTGATATTTTAATTACAAATAAACCTTCCAAACATGACAATATCCCACGCCAAAACCTCTTACTTGCCTCTCATTGGCCCAGACAGTTGACGTGCCGTGAGCACTATTGTTCCTTCAACTCGGCCTCTGTCCCCAATGCCAGCCTCGGAAGAGTGTCACAGCCTCCTGCAGGATGCCTGGCGTCCCTAACAGTTTTTAAATCAGAGGTTTGCTGTTAAAAATGAAGGGCCGGTTCCTGATTATTGGTAAGCTTAGATAACGTAGCACTCAAGGCTGGGCCTAATGGACCACCCACTAAAGGAGAGGCTGTCCAGCACATTTCTGACTAGCACACACCCAGGCAGTGCAGGAAGGGTGGCCTCATCCTTCACTCCAGGGTTATACCAGCTATCCCTCTCCTCGCTTGCTTGCAGGGAAGCTTAAAAATCTGCTGCAAACTCCCATTCTGGATCAGTCAGCTGTTTGGGCTTTTCTCCCCTGCATTACACAAAACCCTCTTCCCTGTTAATATGTATTCTCACTCCTATTGTCTGTTGTTGGGGTATCCCTCACCCCTCAACTGCTGAGTTTCTCTGGCCACGCTCCTGAACCGTGTGGCATAATATTGTAGTAGTCCAGCTTGTACAAAAGGAAAATAAACCCTATTCTCTTAATCTCACGGACTCGTCTACTTGATACTGCTTACCCACCTCAGCCTATAACATGAAACCTACCTGAGTATCTAACCTAAACTTCATCAGGCAGCATTCCCACACTTCACTAGTAACCCAGCTTGGTTGTAGCTGTAACTATACCTTGCAGACAGCTATACCCTAGTTTGCTGAATAATCCCTGGCCGCACAGGGTACAAATCCACAGAAATTCACTCCTCTCTCGGGAAAAAGAATGGGAGGGTTTCCTCAGGCATTTGAGAGAAACCACAGTAAACACATATGTGAGCTCTCTAGGTGGCCTCCTAATGGTACCTAGCTTTGTGTGTGTAAGCTCGGCTAGTCTCGTATAGGCTCCAGTGCATCTGAAGGCAGGAAACTGGCAGCCATCTACCATACCTCCACTCTCTACCTCTAATAGTTCTGCGGGATAACTGACATTGGGTGAGAGAAGTGCCTCTCCCGATTGACACCATATCTTTGTATCTTGTTGCTGTGACGTCTCATGGTCTGGGTGATGTCATTTTGAAACAGGAAACCTGGCTGTGTTTTCGGTCAGGGGGAGCTCTGAACTATTCTAGGGCACCATTTTCCTTTTTTTATTATTCTGACCTTTACCCATCTGCGCCTCCTTTTCATGTTACGTCACTACCTACGTCTGCAAGAAAAAAGCCAGCCAGCCATCACTACAGCCGCTAAGATCACCAAGCACAGGACCCTGGGCTCTCGTGTTAACTTCGTACTGGGAAAGGTAGCCGCCAATCAGTGTGCCACCAACGTCAAGCTATGTATCTCAAATGCACGGACTATGTAACCGATGACACTGACAGATGCTGCCTCCTTGACCCTGGAGAACATCTAGGATGCCAGGGAAGACCTGGCATGAAACCCATCATCTTTCACTTAGGAATGTTCGCTCAGCCCTTTGCCTCTCTGGACAGTATTGCCGCCAAGTGCCCAAGCCCATCCCAATTTGACCTGCAGGCCGTCACTAGCAAACGGCCCAACACGACTGCCCACGCCGCTGAGTGCTTGGGAGAGTGTTAACCAGGCTCATGCTTTAGCCACCACCAGTCTGGTGTCCTGTCTGTATCTTCGAAGATACCGCAACCCAGTATTGATGATGTAGTGGTACTTAGTCACCCTTCGATTATTTACTATTGCTTTGCCACGGCTAGTTATCTCAGTCAGTAGTCGCAGGAGTTCCTAACTCAACCACGTGGGCACGAGAAGAAATCAGAAATAAGATACGTACCAAATAAGCGATTCGCCATGCACAGCTCAGGATGCTTATTCACAATAATAAACAAATCTTGCAATTCGTTTCAGGATGTTTAATCAATGGATCGATTAGCTCAACATGGTCAAGTCACCCTCAACTTACAATGCACGCGGTGGGCTCCCTCATTCTACCTCTAGTTATACTGCGAAAGTTACAAATTAAATTATGAT
>PNEQ01110527.1:0-38090 GCA_003012365.1 Medauroidea extradentata
TAACGCATCCATGGCAGGTTTACCGACTGCGCCATGTATTGTAAATAAGATGCAATAGAATATAAGGTATTAACTTGTTTTATTAACACACACACTTTCCATGTTACATGCCTCGGCCATCGCCTACCACGCATACCAACAGCCGTCTTCCAAATACCTTTCTCAGGTTAGCCTGTTGCCAACCTTACTCTCCTGACAGTCCGAAAATTGCATCGGGGCCAAATTAGGGCGATCTGCGATGGTCCCCCAGAGGCGCCTACCACCATCCCCCCTGCCAGCGAACGACCCGACTGCCCGCAAGAAATGGACTCGCCACCTATGAGACCTGGGGGGGGGGGGATGCCATCCATGAACCAGGAGGGAAGCTAGGTAGCACGATAGTCGACGCCTACTGACAACTCACCAGCCATACCACAGACGCCAGTCGCTGAGACGGACGACAGGGATCAGAGGGTGACTACAGAGGACCCTCGGGACGTCACAGAATTCGCGACCCGACGGGCGTCAGAAAGACAGGGAGCCTCGGAGGCGGAACCAGCGTCGCCCACACAGCCTTCACCGCCGTCAGGTCAAAAGGGCTCTGCTGGGAGGGGGCGTTTGACGCCATCCAGCGTGACCACGAGCCCTTGTCGCCGCTTCCACGTCACCTGATGTCACAAGGTAGGGAGTCGACGCTACCATATACTTCTGGCCATGCGCCAACAGCAGAGGCCATCACAGCCGCCCGCGAAAATTCCCCAACCTACGTTGAATTTTCGCCTGTGGACTTTCCCAGCGTGTGATCAAAAATATTGTTAGTGTTTTTCAAAATTGTTTTATTAATTATTTCCAGATTTATTTAAACCCATTTCAGCGTAGCTTCAAGTTTTTATTAATTTGTATGTAAAGTGTGTCTTGCTAGGGTTGACGACTCCGGCAGTCCGGGTCGCCACTCCCACCCTAATTTCAGGGCAGGGAACTAAATTTCCCTCAACCGCCTTCTGCGCCCTCACAATAATTGAGTGTTTGATATAAAGTGTGTGTTATTCAGCCAGCCGGCATAGCAGCCTGTCCAAGGCCTAATTATGTATTTTCACCACATAAACTGTTGCTACATCAACTAATTCGCCGACAGAACATTTCTGCAAAATAGACATTCTCACTAATTAATGCCAATGAGGTAACCCTCTTCATTTATTCACGCCTCTTGGCTAATAATACCAGCGCCTTGTAGTCATGCTTTGTAAATACTATGTTTTAATTCCCATTCCACCAGGGGAGTTTCATATTTGGCGGGCGCAGAGGGACGGCCTCTCTCTTGCGCACGCTAAATAAGTCAGTCTTCGTATCAACGGGCAACGCGTCAGTCGCATAAGTCTAGCGCTCCCGGGAGAATTCAACTTTTGCTTCTCCGACAACTTTCATGCCATAGTTATTTAGTATATTTAAACCGTTTTCTTTCTCTCCCGGGAAGCACCGACTCGGAGAAGTCTCGTGACCCCGCTTTATTTCGTACTTTTGAAATTGTTTTAACATAACAATTACCGCCACACTTTAATTGGTGCTTCAGCCCTAGCGAGGCTTCGTATCACTGGCCCATTTATTTTTGTATCATGCTCATCCTCTAGTACAATACAACAATCTTGTGTTTGCTACATATTGGTGAGTGTTCTTTACGTCTTCGTAAAGCTTATGGGTGACTACCTCTCAACAGTCACGTCCCTGACATTGCACCTGTCCATATTGAGTATTCTAGGGTATATATCGAGTTACATGTTTTATTGTATATTGGTGTCCTGGATGACCTCACAATCCAGCTATACTCGGTGTCTATTCCATGTGTGTAATAAGGGTGTTCTGTTGGCCCTATACAATAAAATGCTGTTTCAACTACGTTACCGACGTCCGTACATAAGGTAATGGTCTGGGATTTTCGACCACGACCCTGGCCGTAAGAGTCTCTCGTGCAAGTCCGAGTAAACTTACTATGCTGGCGCCCATTCTTTCACCGTACTTGAACGTTCTCGCAGCCGTATGTACCCCGGACGACTTCACAAAGTAAAACATGCTGTACTTAATTTTTTATGGATACATGTCAAATGATTATTCCAATTCAGAGTATAATCTAATGTAACACCCAAAAATTTTGGTGATTTATTATCTGCTAACTTGAATGCTTAATTACCAATTGAAATGGTATATTCAGGTTTGTTAGTAGTATGAAATTTCAAGAAATGTGTATTATTGAAGTTTTTTGTTAATTTGTTAGCGGAAAACTATTCCAGAATTTCTTTGAAAATTTTATTAAGTTACATAATTTAAAAAGGCTATCTGCATTATTACTTTCTAATAAAATGCTTGTATCGCCAGCAAAAAGAACAGCAGTTGTTCCTGAGGAGAGATTTAAAGGTAAGTCATTTATAAAAATAAGAAATAGGAGAGGGTCCAGAACTTATCCTTGGGGCACTCCATTTCGTATACTGCCTGCCTGCTACATCTGAAAAAATTGGATATTGTATAACAGTAATGTGAACCTTTACTTGTTTGGGTGATAACATCTAAGTCACTAAACTGTTTGCGTGGTAGGGCTCTTCTGCAACTTCTACACCCAAACAGTTTGTTTGATGCGTTCTTGTGGAAGAATGCTGACGTGCGCACATCACCGCAGCACCAGGTACGTGCGGAACCTTGCTCAGTAACACACGAGCCGTCCACCCGAGAGTCTACAAATGTTACCCCCTATATGTATACATATACTCTCCTATGCGTTTTTGTGCACTACCTTGTCAGAGTGACCAACCGGACTACCAGCGTATTTCCCCAAGGAGACTTTTACGCGCCAAACTAAAACTCTTGCAGACTTTTTTTACTACATAGTCAATTAACTTTATTGATCTCAGTAATTTTATGGAGCAATCTGGACAGAGGACTCCGTCACGATTGTGTAACATAATTTTTCCATGTCACTTAAATTTCAGTTTTTAGCGTATTCTTTGTCAAGTGCAAGTGTTTGTGTTCTTTTTCAGCAGGACTTATCATTTTAATCGTGCTGCACGCATTACCACACATTGTAAAACCATTGTATAAAACTGATGTGACCATTCCACCTTCATGTAAGAAATTTCAGCTTCCCTTCCATGACTTCCGGGCAGCCATGCACTGAGCGGAGGATGAGGGTCTACAGAGCAGTCGTGAGTGCGCGTCCAGTGTCATGGTCCCGGGGGACTTCAACTGGCTTAATCAGTCATGTAGAGTGCAATAGTGTTTGTCAATTATTCTTCTGGAACGTTTTTCTTAATTCGTGCCCATGGGACACCGTTTGCGTGGAAGACATTGCCGCCACACCTTAACTTTCGTACTTTAATTTTCACCACTTGCTCAACGCACCCTTTTATAGTTTAAGCTAACGGGCTGCTATAGAGCCTGCGACCGGGCTCGTTGAGGAAAAGCTCATTTCATCTGCACAGTAGTGCGGTTAAAATGTTATACTTTAGTCACGAGCTCATGTGTGTGATTTTAGTGTAATTACCTCATACCTCGCGTCACGGGGGAACTTAAGGACGGCAACCTTAATCCACCACCCTCATATCACCTTATGTACTTTTATGAACATTTATTCAATTATTTCAATTTACCATGCGCGTGGGCTTTTTATGAAATTCAGGTTATTTGAATCACCACGTGGTACTTAGCCACCACGCGGACAATACCGTCTGCAACCACCCTCCCCATTCACGACAAGCCATCACGGGATGGGGCTCGCCTCGATCCTACACCCATTTCACCTCTTCAAAAGTCTCGTGCTAGCCCGTGCGTATTGGTTAGCTGGCAGCCAGAAACTTTTCTTTCAGTCTCACAGCCTTAAATTCACAGTCACCAAAACAACCAATGATCCCGGCCACGTCATGTAGTACCTGAGTTGCTGCTACCGAACATCACATTAAGAGGGAGTATTAAGACAATTTTATTGATTTTTCAGTTTTTGTTTTATAACATTTATTCAAATTGTATTATCAAAAATTTCTCTCCTGCAAAGCATAGAGGCCTATTTACACCGAAAAAATAACAGTAACAATGTTTCTTACAAAATGTTTGTTACAGAATGTTATCAACACATCCTAAGCTATGGTACATACACTATTTTATAGCAATGTTGATAGCAAATGTGTTATTAACATTGCTGAAAACACAAATGTTACCAACAAAGTTCTAAGAATGGTGAACGGAAGTTAATAGCAATGTTAATGACAAAAATGCTTACAACATTGTTGATAACATTGTTAGTAACATTTATTACCAACATCCTTTGAACTAGACCGCCCTAGAATGGATCGGGAAAATAATGTTATCAACATCACGGTCATGATCAACATTGTTGGTGACAAAGTTATTAACATGTTTCTAAAAGTTATGCAGCATAACTTTTTTTGCCAGCAAATAATATCAACAAATTGTTGGCAACAAATGTTAACATTTTTTTTTAAAAAATATTAACGTAGTTAATAACAATGTTGGCAACAATGTTGATACTCCCTTTTCTATGGTTATCAACAATTTTCAACAAAGTTATTAACATTGTTGTAAAAATGCTTGAAAACACGTGTCATTAGCAATGTTATCGTTCGTGTAAACTGGCCTTAGGATGTATTCTCTTTTTTTTCAATTGCCAGTTCCTTGAAACTGATACAAAAAAAATAATGCATAGCAAATATGAGAACTACTACAGAATAATATCTTAGCCTACAGAATCATTGCAAGAGAATTATATATTAATTTGGGAACCAGGCTGAGTTATGCTCATTATTTTTTATGGGTATGCTATTAATTATGTTGTTTTCTCATTATTTTTTATTTTGTAAATAGTTCAAGTTTGCTTAGAAATTACGGTTCTACCTTCTACCTACTTTCAACTCTGTGACACATTCGTTCGCTACGAAGAATGTACTCTACGAAGCAAAATATTGTTATTCGCATGTTCAACAGGAGTGATATTTAGGTTATGTCAAACGACTGAAATGAACGGGTAATTAATTTATGATTCATGTTAGTGAAACTTCAGCAAGTAATGGTAACTGTTGTGACTAAAATGCCAGTGGTTGATTATCAAATAACAATTTTATGAAGTTATCTGTTTCCTTGCGTGTTTTGAAAACGGACTTCATCATGCCCCGTTAACAATCTACACGATGCAGTTAAAATACGTAGCATAAGAAAAAGAAAGTGACTACCAGTGACACGAATGGGGGCGTACACTTAACAGCTAACATTAAAATCGGTATTTACTACGCATGAGTTTAGTGTAACGTGCGTGCACAAGTAAACATTAAGAATAACTACTCATCGTGTACCGACCAAACTATTGAATTTAGAGGTATAGTATACTAATGAAAAATGTTTCTAGGGACGATAGAAGTAGTCCTACGTGGAGATGGGTAGACAGTCAATGCTGGTGAGGACGGTGAGGGAGTGAAATGCACTGCGGGAGGAGTTGGCGATGGTTAGGGGGGTTTAGGAATGGACTAGTGGATATGATCTGCGGATGGGGAGGAATCAGCTCGCCATCGGGCGTTAGCTCAATTGCGAGTATAAAACTTAATATTATTATTAAAGGTTAGGTTAGGTAAAGGTCGTTCGGGATAAATTGAGCACAAAAAAATTTAACTTGGAAAAATATCAGTAGTCGTTACAGCATATAATTCAACATTAACTCTGCTTGTATGATTGGCAAAAAAATTAAGCAATAAGTTACGTGCATTTTCCTAACCATACTTGTACAAAAGCAACCAAAATCGACATAATTGCATTTTATATACGTAATATACTTTTTAAAATATTGAACTATATAGATTCCTACTGACAGCACACACACGCAAACATCAAGTGATGTGTCTAGAGACGTTAGACATTTTCTGTCATTAGCCGTTACACACGGACATATACAAATTGGCAGAAAATATAACTTTAGCAGGCGTTTTTGAGTGCTCACACTATCCTGTACCTCCTCTCAGGTTAGGTTACCTAACCTAACAGCAAATATTTTTTTTTATGTAGGACTACTTCCAACGTCCCTAGAAACATTTCTCATTTCTAAACTATACCTTTGAAATCAATATGTTTGTCTATACACAATGAGTAGTGATTCTTAATACCTACTCAAATATTTGATTGAAACACTGGTGTAGGTACGTCAGTTGCAGTCTTTTTTGAAAATTTCCATTGCGGATGGAATGGGATAAATTTGCTCATGTTATTTAACATTACATGCCTAAAGTGATATAGGTCATTCGAGATATAGTGAGCTCTAAAAATTTTAACATTTGAAAAATATCACTAGCCGTTACTGCATATAATTCAACATGAACTATAGTCCCCATACTGCTTGTATGGTTGGCAGCGAAATTATGCAATATAGTTCCGTGTATTTCCCATTTGAATACAACAGTATCTAAACAAAATCAACAGAAATTGACAAAATTGTATTTTATATAATTAATAAACTATTTTTTTTTACTTAACTATCATACTGGCTACATAATTTACCTTACACACGAACATCAAGTGACATGTACCGAGAGGTTAGATATTTCCTGCCGTTAACCATTATGTGCAAAAAGATACAAATTCGCTGAAAATTTAGCAGGGCTTTGTTGAGTTCTCTCTTTATCCCGAACCACCTATAGAAATACAAACCTACCATTTTGGTAGCATATAGTTATTCATGCAATGTGTTTTTGAAAATATTTACTTTTTTTAAGTAATTCTAAATACGGTATGTTTGTTTTCAGGAGATTGCAAGTTGTGCCGAAGAGATTGCCGTCATTGAAAACGAGAGAGGTTGTTTTGCAGACTTGAAACCTTTGTTAAATGAAGGTGTGGTAAGAGACAGTGTTACAGTACATACTTACATTAATTCATTATTTTGAAATTGTATTGCTGATTGCGGCAAGTGTATGACTTACTGATCACAATCCATGTCAAAGTTATAATTATTTGTTGTAGGATGACTGCAGCTCTTTCGATATTGATGAAATGGTTGCGGTAAAGGTAGAATCTTTCGTGTGTGAAGAAAATGATGGCAACAGGCTCTACATACCGTCTGCTCATGATGAATTTAAGGTGACTGAAACATGTTTTTGTATGGAAATATAAAGTCTGATTCAATAATTAGTAGTAATTGTAGTTTTAAACAGGCATACAATGGTATGCAAGTTTAATTTCATATTTTATAATGTATAGTACTGTTTGCAGAATAGTAATAATAATAAGTTTTACACTCACAATTGGACATATGCTCTGTCGCCAGCAGACTTCTCCCCATCCCCATAGTGCCAATCCTCCAGTCCTTTCCTAAACCTTATAACCTAACACAGTCACGAAGTCCCTCACCAGCATTGAATGTCTACCCCTCTCCGTTCTCTTTCACACCCTCTGAATCTTGTCATGTTGTTTTCTTTTCCCTTAGTTAGCTTGCAAGCCAAACCGCGTCATCCTCCCTTCCCCGTTCATCATTTTATACAACCTGACCAGTCTTTCCATTCTCCTCCTGTCCTTTCATGGTTTATGCTTAAGGTGGCAACGTACCCCACGCCTCCAATGCTTTGTAGCTTGTTCTAAACAGGTTTTTTCTACAAAAATATTCCATGTGTGCCTGTTGTACCAAAGTACGAAAAGAAAACAAACTTCAGACGTGGTCGGAACGTCATTGTTAAGATGCCACTGTCGTTAAAAACATTGTTTCTAAGCTCACGTACATGGCAAAAAACTGCTTTTTCAGATTTCCGTACTTCAAAATGTTCTAACCGGATGTATGTGAAACTCGGATTGCGACCTGCACTGAACATATTTGCAGACTTTCCACCAATAAAATTATAAGCTCACAACTTAATGTCCCATATTAAAAACAGTTTGACGGGAAGCTTGCACACTATTTCAGAGCTTGGCTCGTTAAGACGACGCTACATTTGATGTCACTTCAAGGTCGATCTTACAGCTCCGTCGCTTTTGAACCTTTCATGCGTGGGTAGGCGGCGCCCTTAATGCTTCTTTGTTTCGAAACTCAAATTTATGGAAGAGGTTTAAGTGTAGAAAGAGTAGTATATACATACTTACCGCGGTCCCACAGTGTGGCAGGTAGCCAATGAAGCTGTTAAAATAATTATCCTTGGCTAGCAGAAGTCTTGTCAGAGTGGTCATCTGCCATGGCCTTCAGAGTCTGTACATATGTTTTGCAAGCATTTTTGCTTGCATTCTTATGGCCTTCCAGGCACAGCTGTGAAACTGCGACACTGTAGATTGTCATGGGCGAGTACAAGATCTATGGATGCATCACGCTAAGTTCAGTGTCTGCTTAAGCTTGAAATATAAACTGGTAGGGCTGTGATTTGGTACTAGTGGAGAGGTGAACGCACAGTGCAAATGAGTGAAAGTTCCGGAGCATATTTGAAGTATTATATGCTACTATCAGTGTGACGAAGTGTGAGGTACCATAAGCTGTGTCGTATGTTGTCTTCTGAGCCCCTGAAGTCAAACCTCCCACCATTGCTATTTGTGCTCAATTTATAGTGGAGTCACACATAAGTTTCCCGTGTGGGAAACCTGGCAGATGTTGCTGTTGGGTGGTGGGCTTTCTTGGGGCACTCCTACATTACTTACATTCTCGTTCCACCCATGTTCCCAACACAGTTAGCATCGTCCTGTGATGTGTGGAAGACTTCACTGTTAAAGTTCTCGTGTAAGTAGCTGCTGTAGGCTATAGATGTCATTGCATATTAAAGTTCTACTGACTTATAAATACAGTAATGTGAAACACAGAATTCTGTCAATTATTTTTTTATATTTTACTAGGTGACCATAAGATGTGCTTAAAGTCACAGTTTGAGTAGTTAAAAATGTTTTAATTTACAAAAGAAGCTCATTATATTGCATGCCCCCTAGCCTATATACAGTGCAGGAAGGATTGATCATGCCAAGAATATCACGCAATCTTTGTATTGCAGGTTGGAATTTTGTCTCTCAACTCCAAGTACCTAAATGTTTTTACATATGGTACTACTACTGCAAACAATTTTGGTGTGATGGAAGGAAAGTTTGCTAGGTTCAAGTAGTCATGTCTGTGAACATTTTTGTTCATAAAGTAGCTGCAAACAATGCAAATTGTAATGGTTATGTCGTTAAGTTACCAATTGTCTGAAAAATTGAGTAACTGTAGTAGTTCCTAAAAAGCCTACCGGTTGAGCCGTGCTTACAGGCACACACACTCAATTTGTGCCCACTCCAGCATGGGCACACATTAATTGTTTGACAAGAAGCACCAGAACGGGTACAAATAACCATAAATTTCTCATACCTCGGTTGGGGCGTCATCTTAAAGGAATCGTATGCAACACTCTTATAAGAAAACATTGATTCATAAGCATTTATGACAGCAAAAAAACGAGAACGTGCGTTTCAAACAAAATTTACGTAACCAGTCAATTCATCACCATTTACATTAACCACAACATAATTTCTTACATTTATGTATTTAACAGCCAGTTCATGAATCCACTTATCGGCATACAATCATTGACTCTCGTTCCTATAATGTCATTGGAATTTAACACTTAATAAACACACCCACGCTGTATAAATAAGGGATAAGAGTTGCATTAAAAGATAACATCACATTCCCAGTTACTTTGCACTTCGCCTTCACACATCTTCCGTTTGACTATTTCGTTGCCCTGATCATGTCTGATAGTGATTTACAGCCTGGCATAAAGCAGAGAGTAAAAAAAAATGGTACTGTATACTCTATTCATTCTAAGGTTGCAGCTAATTTAGCCAAGTGAATGTTAATATCATTTTTCGCACAGCGAAAATTTCATTTGAAATATTGAAAAATGCAAGGTAACTATGCTACGACACAATCACAATGTGAGGAATCAAGATATAATTCAATTGCTTTGACTTATTTTGTTAGCAATTTATATTTCTACTGCAACCTTAGAGTGGACAGAGTATAGTTATAGTTAAAGGTAGGTCACATGTTATTGTATCTAATTTATGTGGTTTTGTGCACTAACAACACAAGTAAAATTTTTTTTTGTAAATGTTTATAAAGTAATGTACTAATTTATGCCATTGCAAAATAGTTCTGTACAGAAACTAAGAATATGATAAAATTGTACTGAAACATTTTGTTGTATCATATTGTGTCTATAGACAACTTATTTTTGCAGGAAGAACTTGATGTTTGCATAAAGAATGACATTTCTTTGCCACATGATAACACCAATGGCAAGAAACTGGCATGGACTTTTGACGAAGGTCTTATCAGCATTATCAAGTCATCTCCATATGAAAATGGTGGTCAGATTCCTTCTCCAAGTAAAAAAATTGCCACCGGTAAAGAATTCATTTGTTCATATTGTGGGAAAATGCTGCAAGGAAAATATAACTTGAAGCAGCATGTGTCTAGGCACCTCGGGGACTTGAGGTTCTGTTGTACAGTTTGCAGCAAGAGTTTTGTTGATGTGAAAACTTTAAATCACCACAAAAAGATACACGATGATAATGTAATTGTTTTGGAATGTGTACCTTGCAACAAAATTTTCCATTCCAGAAGTAGTTTGCATTATCACATGAAGAAGCATGCTGGAGAGAAGACTTTCTCATGCCAAGTGTGTAACAAAGCGTTTTACACTCGGTCTTCCCTGAATATCCACTCTAGGACCCACACCGGCATGAAGCCGTACAAGTGCGAGATCTGCGACAGGAGGTTCGCGCAGCTGTCTGGGCTGCAGTCTCACCAGTTCGTTCATTCTGGCCGCAAGCCACACATGTGTCAGATGTGCGGTAAGTGTTTCTCGCAGCTCTCGGCTCTACAGGTGCACCTCCTCATCCACGGAGGTGTCAGAGCGTTTTCCTGCCCCGACTGCGACATGTCTTTCTACAACAACAACGACCTCAAGAGGCACAGTGTGTCTCACGCTGGCGACGTGAAGCGGTTCGAGTGCGCGGACTGCGGCAAGTTGTTCTCCGGCAAGCAGCACGTGGCCCAGCACGTGAAGACCCACCTGCCTGACAGACCTTACGAGTGCCCTCACTGCGACAAGAGGTTCGGTAGCCTCAGCGTCAGGAAGAGTCATGTCCTCACACACACCGGTCAAAGGCCTCACGTATGCCACCTGTGCTGTCAAAGCTTCACGCAGAGAAGCACGTTACGACAGCACCTGCTGGTTCACAGTGGTGCCAAGCCCTACAAGTGCGTGACCTGTGGTGAGGGCTTTAATCATCGTGGGAAGCTATCTAAACACAGAGAAATTCATTCTTAAGGGGGTTGCCTACCTTACAGTTCAACATTGGTTTTCAATATGAAAGTGATAACTGCATACCCACTGCACTGAATCTATGTAAATGAAACCCAGTTCAAAGAAGGGTTTTTCATGCACATTAAAAACACATCCTAAGTCGTCCAACATACCTGAAAACATTTCTTTTTGCATAGCTACACTCTTATTTCTCGTTCAAAGATTGATATGATACCATCCAAAAGTTCTACAGTGAACTTTGTTACAGAATTTCCATCATTAATATTGCAGGGCGTAAGTCTAATTTTTCCAGTGGGTCGACGAAAACTTTGCACATAAATGCAGTGCAGTGAGGCACTAGGTGCTTGCGTCAGTGTTGTCCGTAGTGCTACAGGTAATCAGTACCCTTTAATGAATACTTTACATTGAGAATGCAGCGACTCGGCGTTACAACTGAATTTGTAAAGTTAGCGTAGGCCTACAAATGATTGAGATAGGAATTTTGTGATTGTTGATTACAGTATGTTTTAGAAACATGTTTTAATAATGGCATTTTACAATTTTGTATACACACAAGTACTTCTTTTACCTGTGATTTTGAGAGTTGTTTATTTTCGTAAAGTTATTACGTCCAGAAAATATTGAGTTGCAGTTAAAAGTGTACAAAACTAACAAAACAGCTGAGATTCAGGGTTGCTACAAAATTTCTCAATCAAATTTCCCTGACTTTTTCCAGATTTTCCAGACAAAAATTATGAATTTCCAGTCATTTTTTGTGAAATTAAAAATGACGATAATTTAACTAAAAATGTTAAAATAAATAAATTTGCATTACTGTTTAAAAACTTTTTATACGTGTACTACAGCCAGTTACTTGTGTTCCACACACTCCTTTATCACAATCCAGTGAACTGTAATAAGTTATAATTAATCGGGACCATTTTTAAAAAGAATTGTTAAGATAACATTTTCATACAGTGAATGGTTGTGATATTGTCCAAAAGTCAATCGCTAAGCCTGCAGCCATGAAGATAAGACTCCTGTCCAGAAGTCGAGCTAGTCAGCTAGACAACGACCGCAAAAACCTGCACACTCCTATAACTGAGCCAAAATTTTATACTACAATTTTGAATTTCCAGCCACCAAAAGCAATTTCCCTGACAACTTTAAAATTCCCTGACTTTTCCAGGTTTTCTCTGTTTTCCAGACCTGTAGCAACCCTGCGATTATATTGATTTTAAATTTAACTTTAGTAAAGTTTGGCCTGTCCCCGATTGTATCAATCCATTGGACAATTTTTGTGACTACGCATTACATAATTTGAGCCGGTCTGGCCGTCAATCATTTTTACCACGGTTGAATAATAATTACAATGCTGTACACATACAGTATTTTGTATTTTTTCACTCCTAGTTTTTTGTCAGAATTTAAACATAAGAATAATAATTTATGTTAAATTTTATAACATTTTCAGTTTCTTAATCATGCATGAAACATATAAGTATTATGACATAATGTAATACTCTATTGGTAAAATTGTTCTGTATATGTAATTGAAATTCATAGTGTTGTGTTAGTATTGTTCTTTCAAAGCAGGCTGTGGCAGTGTAGCGGTCAGCCTTCTTGCTTCCCACCACGGCAGTTTAGGGGTAATTCCCAGTGGGTCGATCCTGATTGTTCAGGTGAGGAAAATAAAGAAAGAACTATACCATTGGCACATGGGTTTTTTCAGAATATTTCTGTTTCCCCGAGACTTCACATTCCATCGCTCCTGTATCGTAGGGCATCACAGTTATCTCTCATGGTATCCCTATGGCCGCCCAGTTCAGGGGTGTGTTGTCCTGCCCTCGAGTACCCTCCCCACATGTTACTAACTTTATCAGCTTTTAAAACCTTTATTTGAACCATTTCTCCCTGTTTTTAAGGCTACTCCACCCAGTGCATCATAATCACTCTATACACTTTTTTTTTGTAATAAATATTACTTAAATTTGGCATTTCTGTTCCAGACATATTCCAATTTGAGCTGAACAGTGTCATCTCATTCCTCCACCTGTCCCAAGTGTACCAGTGTATACGTAGAGCGACTTGTGCCAAGTAAAGAGAAGGGACGGGATAGATGAAGAGTCAGACAGCTGTGTAGCAAGCTGCGAGAGAGACAGTTTTATAGCTCTGCCACCCATTTTATTCGCATCACAAACTGTAAATTTATCATTCACACTCTTGGCTATGATCAATTTAGTAATGTCTGCGTTAGTTGTGCACCTTCTTTATTTTGATCTCTAAGAGTAACGTTCGTCTTCCAGGTAGCACGCCCGCAGATTTTTAATTATCGTCTCAAAAGTCACGTCAGCATGTTGTTAAGTACTTTTTTTTTTTGGCTGTGTACCTGATGAACTATACGGAAAATCTCATAAACTGTGGCAGTACAGATTCTAAATGTTGGCAGCACTAAAAACCTGATAATGGACATTGCATAGTGTGGGACACAACTATTGATTCATAAAAAAAGTAAATTTATAGGAATTAATGACACGTCCGCGATAGCAGAGTCAAATTGTGGATGAATTGCCATTCTCTCAGGTGAATATCACTTCTTCTGGGCACTATATACTCCAAAGAAAATAGTTGCTGGTGAAGAATATTACAAATTTCAGTTTAATATTTGTGATAGTGGAGTGAAAATAACTGTGCAAACTAGTCAAATTTCTGCCCTGTAAATTATTTAAATTGTTTGCTTGGCCTGTTAGGGAATTCAAGCTTACGAACTGCTCTACGGTGCTTACGGCAAAACAGAATACCACACACACTGTTATTTTAACATCCAAGAGATGTTGTGTGCGTACAGATGAAACTATACTAATTATGAACTGATATAATTTATTACTTCAGATCTGTTATATTATTGTCCAATTTAAAAAAGAAAGTTATAGCAAGTATAGTCTATATTCTATTATGCTATATATTTCCTTAGGATGGAGTGAGATAGTATACGAGTAACACGTTGGAGTCACATTCATGAGGACCCGGATTTAATTTTCCGTTCTGGCAAATCAAATTTCATTTTTCCAGTGTTTTGCAAAATTACTCCAGAATGCAGGGATGGTTCCTAACTGAAAGCCGTGGCTATTTCCTGTCTGCCCAAATCATTTGTTCCATATTTAATGACCTCGTTGCAGACAAGATGTGAAGCCCAACTATCTACCGTTTCCTCAGGAATGTTAATGGAAAGTGCTTGCATGGGAATGGCCACTTTGATGTATGTCAATGATGCATTGCTGTGAAACAGTATTTTATGGAGTGTAGTACGTGTTCAATATTGTACATACTTTCTGTGCGTGCTTTGCAGTCTAGGCCGTCGTTACTCAGTGAATGTTTGTATTCAGCCAGTGCAAAACCAGTAACTTTGAAAATATAATCTAATAATATAAGCTTCCTAAAAGTAAGGGTTAGGGTGCATTGTGACCATCTGATTTATTTCTGCGAGGAAATAAACCTTTTGGATAGTTATGAGTTTCAAGAGCATTTATTTTGAAATTCAGTGCATACACAACATGTATTCCACAATATTGGCAAACAATGTAGAGAAATTACACTATTACATGAACGTTGAACTTGTCTGACAGTTCCGTTGGTTTGTTTTCTGTGGTCTTCTGTGAATTATCGATTGGTCTCCAGGATATTATACATCTAACATTGATTAGTTTTAATTTGCACATACAGTTATTTTAAACATTGTTTTTACAAAGAATTAAAAGGTTTGATTAAATTTCAGAAAAGACCAACTGTTAAAAAAAGTTCACTTGTTCGTGGGATGAACAATATATGTATAAATTCACTGTGTATGTAAACAACTTTTTGTTCCTTGTGACTGTTTTTCACTATACATTTGGATCAATCCTTATTTCAGCCAATGAAATTAAACTAACCTGTTCAGTAATATTTTTGATCTACGTAGTTTCGGATAAACTGAGTATTTTTGGAGATTATTGTTATTTAGGTTTCTTTGTTTATTTATTAAAAAAAACCTGGAAACTATAATTTATCTGAAAGGAAAAAAAGTAGCTAGGGTTTTAAAGTACTCATTATTCATTTATAGAAACCTTTCCTCTGTGTATTACTAAATTAAGTTGCAGTTCTAAAGATGTTGATAAAAGAGTGCCTTTGTTTAGTTATGATTTTAGCTTGGTTAGAGTTTATGCACAATTTAAAGTAAGACATGATACACAACTACAAATTGCTCCTAACCAGTTAGTTGCCACCTTGCCATAATCAATCGTTATAAATTATGTTTTAGGGAAGATCATTTATACCACACTGTCACATGTTTTTCACCAAAATGTTTAACACATGGTGGATTTCTATAGCAGATGTGCATGTTACTTTTGTTAAGGAGTTTACTTCGTACCTGTGCAAAGGTTTTCCTAGTCTGTCTCACGTAAGAATTAAATTTTCCGACAATTGAGTTGCCATGGAATAAACAGTGTTTTCCTCTGCCACCAATGATTTTTGCACAAACTCATTCCGCTGACTCTAAAAATACATTACGTCAAAACGAAAAGCATTTGTCTGTAGAAATTTGTACATATGATACATAGTCTTCAGAACTACTACAAAATGGAATTCTTATATGAGATAGTCTATCGTTTCATTATGCAAGTCATAATCAATGTCTTGGTGTTACGAGTGCTGTGATGTGCAGACAGGTGTCTTAAGTGTAAAAATTATTTAATAACAAAACACAATTTCAGTGATATGGTTTTCATTTATACAGTACTGTACGTGCGTTATTGTGAAATATTTTTTTTTGTAAAAAATGTATTGTATATATTTGTGATAGGCAGAAATGCACACAAACTACACATGAGATTAATTCTAACACAAGTACCTTAACAAGTTTTGATATATTCCTATTGATTAACATAAGTTAAGAGGCTGCACATTCAATTTTTTAAAACTAATAACTAGGGTTGTGCGAATGTTCAATATGCCAAAACCAAATCAAATTTTTATTACTGTACTTTCATTTCGATAAGAATTTCAGCTGTCGAAATTAGTTGATAACAAAATATTTAGATTTTAACGAATTTTCTATAGTTTATCGAAGTTAATTTTGTTTTAATTGGTTTTAAAAAAAAACCTTTTTAACTCAATGAACTTGTAATCACATGTGCAAGTCATGTAAACATATTTATTAGAAATTGTTTACGTACTGTCGAAAGGCCTATCGTGTGATAGACATTGTACTGTTTTGTGAAAAAAACATGCACATTGATCCAGCATAATCACATTTAAATATTTAATATTTTTAGTTTTAAGAATTTTGTTTAACTTTCGTTATGGCTGAATTCATCTCAAAAGAACTTTGGTTTTGATTTTGTGAAAGTTCATACGTTTTCTTTCACTTTCATTTCGTGGGAAATAAGTCACTTTCGCACAACCCTATTATTAACATGTCAAATCAAGTTTTGAAAACCATTGAAAATTATTTAGAAAGATTACTGCTTTACATCATAATTAGAGACAGTGTAAAATCATGAGAACTTTTTCTGTCAGCGTATTCTTCAAACCAACATAGCGCCCTACGCCTTGTACGATTAGACGACAATTACGTGGTTCAGTTTAGCCTTTTAAACAAGAATTGCAGGTGTTGAGCCGTAGCGCAACAGAATTATCATTGGCCCAGTCAAATTAAGGACTCCCCAGAAATGAAAGTGTTACACTGGAGCCTACAAAACAACCAACTTTTCAAGCAATAAATCACTGTCCTTAATTAGAACATGCTAATGAATAGTCAGCACTTCAAAATTTACAACTGAACAATTTCACAATTTTTATTTTAAAAGTCTATGTTGACAAGAAAAATAAATTATTAATCTCAACTTACCATTACTACACAGGTCAAAGATCACAGAAGTATTATCCCACACTGGTTATCTAATTAATGATACATTTATCAGTTTATTCAAATTAACAGTGCTAAAAAATAAAAATTACTTTTACACAATTCTGTGAGTACTATAATACAATGTAGCTTAATAAATTACTTGTTACAATTGTTTAAATAATAAAAAAAACCTTGCACAACCAGTGAAAGTTAACATATTTACACACATTGTCACAACAAGCTACACTTTACTGTATGAATTCTATTTTTAGAACTATTACGCTACTATATTTTTGGTACGTATCAACACATATAAAATACATTTTAAGCAACATTTTTAAAAAGCATATAAAAATATTATGAACTGGCACTTACTGGTATGTTACCAAAACTATGCTCTATTTCACACAAAAACACTTATCAAAATAGTAAAATTCTGGTAGCCAAAAATAAAATGATAACTATATATACATTATGGAACAAAGCTAATTTACAAAGGCACAACATCAAGTTCAAACACAGCAAACTATGCCTATGTTAACGTTACACATACACTGCATAATATGCTGTACATTTATTCAAGCTTCGGAGACAATATTAAACACACATTGTAACAAACATCAAAATTACACATACTTAAAATTTGTTTGGATGCCAACATACATTAAAAGAAAATTGTATATCGAGACATTTATCTATTGAAAATGGCATAACAATTTGTACATCTGTGCAGTTTACAGTTGGCACTCCTCGTATTATGATTGGTACTAACATGGCAGAAACAAATATGACTGTTTAAACGTAGTGTAGAAAATATTCTGTATGTTTTTGGAAACAATCTTGAGGGGAAAGGGGGAAATACAAGTCAGTTATATGTTTCGTACTAACATTCACTGAATTATTAGAGTCTTCCAACATCTTAGTGATAAAAAGTTATATAGTCTTGTAGGCAAGTTGGTTACATAAACCTGAAAGCTCCGTTACTGCAAGACTGAAAATGTTTTACACAGTAAAATAACAAAAAAAAAACTACAGCCTTTAGAAGCTGAGTTTTGTATTGTTTCAACAGGATTTTTAATTGTCCAGCCCTTATTTTACCTTATGTTAATTTCACATTGTAAATCAAACATAAAATATTACTACAGCAATGATAAAAAAAATAGCAGTAATAAAATAAATACAGTATTCCCGTCCGACACTATCATCCATCTACCCAGTAACAAACTTCATGCAAAGAATATTTTCTTCATTGGTATATCCAGCCCCAATAATCCAGAAACAAGAAATATTAGACACACACTGTCTAGCCCAGATTTAAATACAGTACTGTACCACATATTTGTTATAATATACATATGTCTTAAATGCAATTTCTGTAGGTAAACAGTGGTAAACAATGTTATATTGGTTTTTTCTAATTCACTTTGTAAGTACATTTGTTTTCAGTCTTAGTAACATTTTTATAATAAAAATTTACTGATTTACAAAGTAAGGTTCCCCACATAACTGAAAACAAATAAAACATTCAGTTTAGCTGCACTCCGACGAATTTAATTCAAACCAAGGAAATGGCTTGTTAATTTTTAAAATGACAGGAACTACTAAGGTACTTTTTGTTCGCACAAAAGTGTACCTTCATTTTTGGTGCTATCTTGAACACTGTAGCGACTGAAATTTGGACTATTTGTAATGGTCTAGTGGCAATGTAGGAAAAAATGAAGTATGAAATTCTTCAAAGGATGACCAGACATTGATAATTGTGAGCTAAGCATTCAGTAGGTACCTTACCTTAGTTGGTATTGTAAATAATCAAAGAGTCATCTATACTGACTTATAAAAATCAGAATATTAGTGTTCTCAAACAATTATGGTGCACAAAAATACCTAGAAGATGCAGTGGAGAACAAAATTTTTAAATTGGGAACTTTGCTTTCAAATCAGCACTCACACGTACGTAGGTTGTTTTCTTTTGTTGCTAATTTTCCTTATTAAACTGTTCAAAACGTTATAATTTCTTGCACTGACATCTGCAGACATGTTGTGTAGATTAAGTAAAAATATTTGCTAGCTGGTTTCCAAGAACACAGAAAAAATAAAATTACATAAATGCACACATAAAAAAAGCTTTGCACTGTATACAATTCATAAAAAATTCATTGATTCTGAATATTTATACATTAATTGCAAAGCCACTAAAGACAGACATATTTTATAAAAATATGAACTGGGGTATAATTTCATGAAAAAAATGCAAACACACACAAATAGTTGCTGCATATTTGTTGGCAGTATATAAATAGTTCTTGACAGTTTAAAATGCAGCTCAGTTGACGCTTCAGATTCCAATGCCTCTGTAGCTTCGGAAAGCAAGGATCGTGCTGAACAGATATAAACCTGAGTTCACCAAACCAATAATCTGTTGAGGGAGAAACAGAAAACATTACAAATAGTTCACGCAGCACTTCACACCTCAAACACAAAAATAAACCACATTATTTAAAATAAGAAAAGTTTATTCAATCATGTAAGATAGGAAGAGTGCAATTAATTGAAACAGTGTTGTCTTTAGAACTATTTAATTGTGTAGCCATGCCATATTTATAATCCACATTATAAACTTTGCGTGATTTTTTTAGTGACGTAACAACTATTCCGTATTATCTTTCATACTTATTTGAATAATATATTTAAAACTAAATTCATGGCACAATTAATTTATAAAATGATTTTTTTTGTAGGTAATTTAAGACGTATGCTACAGAAAATGCCATGTACATAATTTTAAAATCCTTTGAATGGTCAGTGTGTTTTTTTTTTTTTTGTGGTTTTAAATACATTGCTGGATGATTAAAATAGCATACAGAAAAGACTGCATCATATAACACTAAAAGTTTATAAAGGTGAATGTGTGATGTAGACTTGTTACAAAATTGAGGAGATCAACAAAACATACATACATGTCCAATTTCACTATGTAATTAGGCATAAGACTTGCATTTTTATTGACAATCTCATGCCCTCGTGTATAAACTATATTTCCTTGCAATTTTTTGTTATTGGAAATGTTAGTTTTGCATGTTCGACCATGCACAAATATCACTGTTATATCAGTTCAAGTAAGTATGCACGTAGGGCGTAGTGTCTTGTAGACACAAGACTGTTGGTGACAGAACACGTAACTCGTAGAACATGGACTGTATTACGGAATCATCCCCGCATTCACGCGAGAAAACTAACGTAAATCAAGTTTTGCCACTGTGCCATCTTGTTTTGCTCGTCTTATTAAAAAAAAATTTGTTGGAATTAGATTTTTTTCCAGAAAACATTATAGTTTCAAACACTCACAAAGTCATAGATTCTTTTAAACACTATCAAGTTTTAAACACTTCAAGTTATCACAGACTGTCTACATTTCAAAAGCAGGACCTTTGCTTCTAGTACTTCGAGTTCAGCAGATTAAAGCATGCACTCCGATATTGCTGGAGACAACTCATTCATTAAGGTCATGCATGATTCCTCATTACTGCAGCATTTGTTAGTACTAGTACTATTTTTAGAGCCTAAAAGAGTGAAGATATAAAACCAGTTTTACAATTTCCTTGAAAATAGTATTCACTATGGACACTTATTTTTCCAGACAAAGCTGCACAGTTTTACCAAATTATTTAATTAAATACATTTTTGTTAATCAACTGATTAGCCAAAAGTACTCTATAGAAAAATTAGACAATATAGTAAAAGCAGTTATCAACTAATCAGGGATACAATTGTATGATTTAAACTCTCTTTTTGGCTATAAAAAAAATCACAAAAGCTGCAGAGAATAAAAGTAGGGAGGGATTGTGGTTTTAAATTCATCTGAATTTTATCCCCAGTAAAACATTTTCATAAACTTTTGACATAACATTTTCCAGAATAATGTACAGTTAATATGCTAGGAGTAAGTACATTGTACTAAAGAAATTTCACCCTTTTAACTTTACATGTAACACAGATGCACTTTTTTTATAAAATACAACTCTTTTGTTGCTTATTAATTTGGCAGGAATAAACACAGTAACTGCAATAAAGTTATGCTAGTCATAAGATTTAAATTTCAAAGTACGCTGTCTCTGAGTTTAAACTCTGAATACTTACCGAAGCTGCTAGAATCGGTTCATAAAAATATGAACGTTTGTAATCTGCAATTTTGATTAGTAATGTGAGAGATGCAGCAAGTAGTAATGCAAATCCCAGTATGTGGTAAATCACTTCCTGTAAAGAAAAATAGTTCCTTCAGATATTGTCAGTGATAACGTCTAGTTACAAAAATACAGTGTATCTAGATAGATGACAATTAAAAAGTTCTAGTTTTTAAAATTATTGTATAAGTTTGACAACAATACACAGTCCCAAATAACTGAAAAAATAAAATGTATAATGCTGTAATATGGTCTGAAAAAAAAAAAGGTTGTTTTTTCCATGCAGCAGACACAAATGTTTGAAAAAGATGTGTATAAATAATTCTGAATTTTTTGTAATGTCTAACTATTTCTTTAAATAACAAAAATACAGCTTGAGATATTAACTAACCACATAAGTGAAAAGTGTTAAGAAGAAAGGGTGCTACTGGTTTTAAATTTCTACAACATTTCTACAAATGGAAATTACGAAATAATTATGTACTGTACTCTATAAAATAATTTTATTCACGGTCTGTGATTGGCTACTATATATATATTAAGATTTAGTATGTGAAACAATACCTTAAAACATATTTTTAGTGAACTATAAATACTCACAAAAAGTGTCTTTGGCAGTATAGATGCCGTGGATATAGATAGTATACTTGAAAGTAGTAAACAAAACGTAGTTATGAGGAATGTTACTGCCATGAGGAGGAAAAACACCCTCGGGATGAACACGTAACCATATGCGTCCCTGTCGACATAGTATCCCACTAGGCCCACGCAAACGGCTCCCAGCAGCTGCAACAGAAAAAAACAACTTATGTCTCACAAGATATATATATATATATTGGTAATCCACAGAGATAAATTAACATAATTTTCCAGTTAATGTAAAGAAAAATATAAATTTACATAAATTACAGCAGGCATTCTCAGATTAATATATCTTTGGCCACTTGCATTAATTTTACATTTAACTAAGATACTCGGTAGTCTGTGGCAAAAAAAGAAAAAGAATAAAGGCCTAATTTAAAATTATTTAACAGAACTTAATTTTAACACAACATACAAAATCAAATCATTATCTTAGACATACACAATATATTGACTGGACTATCATTTTAGGAATTTCCTTTTAGTTATTAAAATAAAGATTTGCCACAATTTCTGTCACTTTAACCATGGGTCAGTAGAAATCTCCCTGCAGGCTGCACATGGTCCGCAAGCTGCCTATTGAGGAGGCCTCACTTACAGTCTAGAAAATACATTTTAAGACAATTTTTTATGTACAAAATACAAATTTTGCATTAATTACATTCTAGAAAATACTTTTTAGACAACTTTATTAAATTTTTTTGTGCAATAATTTATGGCAGTATTCAACATGACAGTTTTTAAGAACAATATGGTGTGGGGAGGGTACCTGAGTGCAGAGTTTCTAATAGCAGACTGGCTGACCTAACCGGGAGCCTGAAGGCATTGCAGTAAAGTAGCGATGGAATGCAAATTAGTGAGGGGGGGGGAAGTATCCAGAGAAAACCCTCTTGCCACTGATAATGTCTGCTATGTTTCTCAACCCATGTATGAAAAATTTGGCGACCGACTCCATTGGGAATCAAACCCGAATCGCCTTGTGCCTTGGTTTGAGGCAAGAGTTCTAGCCAATGTGACAACAATAGCTCCCTTTTATTGCTCTAATTAAAGTGACGTGTAACGTAATTTCAGAAGTACAATTTTCAATTTTTACATGTTAAAAAAAAAAACTCCTGTAACTGGTCACTAAAATAACTCAAGACTGTGATATTTGAAAGAGTTGTGCAATGGGAGTGTATGACTGGATGTAGTTTTTTGTACATATTCCATTGAGATGCAGATGCATATCAAAGATAAGTACAGACAATAAGAAAATATAACAGCAGAGTATGTATCCTGTTGACTAAAGCATACTCTGCTTTAATTTATATATTTATACATTACTATGTTATACTAAGAATAATTTATGTGAAATACATTGCAGACAAGATGTACATGGGTACAATACTAGGAATTGTGGGCATATAAGTGTACCATATTGCAGACTTAAACAAATATCTAATAATTACAGACACTTGAAGCATTTTAACCTATTAAGAAATACCTCTTGATTTTAAGTATATGTCATTTAATATGTTTGAATGTAAACTGTACAAGTGGCTTGTGGCCAAACCTTTTTTATTCAATAAATGCTATTTAAGAGTGAATATGTACTGAAACAACTTAAATAACTTGTATTGAAGTTTATCATCTTATGTACTTTTATTAATGTAATTATTTGACGTATATTACTGTAGTCAGTCTTTCAGACAAAAAAATAAAAAGTACGTAAGTATGTTTTCCTATTCTCTTAAGTTTCTTTTTACAGACATTTGTATTGCAATGGAATGTTTTCAAAAAAATCTAGTCAGTCAACTTAGGTTTGGCATGATAAATTTACTTAATGGCTCTGAATTTAAAATTTTTTTAAAATGATTTTTTTTTTTTTGGCATTTTCATATGTTCGGTGGGACTTGAAGAAGATGTAACAATTGGCAGATTTTGAAAACGGTAATTATTAACACTGAGCGCATATGTGGAAGCAGCAGGCGGGAAGCAAGCAACAATACTAGAAATTCGCGCGTGCGTAAACCGGCTCGCCGTCACAAGGCGTGGGCTATCGTGACGTCACCCCTGCATGTGGGGCAAGGACGTCGGCAGAGCGGAACGCCGAGGGATCTCATGCCCACCGAAGAGCCGACGTCGCCCGTACCAGGCCCTTGTAACTCAACTAATTCTTACCGAAGATACAGAGTGATAGTTTATCGTTGAAAGTAAAACTCTCTTCTTTTCATATGCTACTGCCCGAAAGGCGTTTGCCCTCAATTATATTTGTTCACATAACACTGCCAATAAAGGCTCGATCACAGTCGGCTCACAAATACACATTACTACGCATAGAACACAAAAATTCTAATATAGTCCATATTTTGCAGCTACCAAACTCATAAACAATTTACCCAACACACTAGTCTAAATACCAATAAATTGTCGCTCTTCAAAAGCCATTTAAAAAATAAGACCGCAAAGATGAAAACTGCTGTCTATCGTGACCTTAACAACCAATGCATGGTACCCGCGCGAGTTTGGAAATTTCTGCAGCTGCTTAACACACTCTGGTTTAGACAGAATTATTCACAAATGAACTGTTAGTGCTTACTGCTTGAGTTCGTCTGTATTATCGTAAATTTGACCAATCACAATAAAGGTCGATATTCCCATGATGCTATTCGTAATTCACTCGACTACTGTCACCGAGAGAGGTGGCGCAAGGGTAGCACGTTGGACTCGCAATCGGGAGGCTCTGGGTTCGATTCCTGGTTCCGACCATCCTGATTTCGGTTTCCCATGGTTTCCCGAAATCGCTACAGGTGAATGACGTTATGGTTCCTTAACAAAGGTCATAACTGACTCCTCTCCCAGCTCCTGGCTTTGTACCAAGTCGTGTGTCGCCTAGGTCAGTAGAAATGTTTAGGCCTGTTCTGCATCCCGATACTCGGTGATTTCACTGACCAGTGGATTTAGTAATGCCAGTTACTGTTCCGATATGTGATATCAAAACACCCCGACAACATGAACAGGGAAGATGGCTACAAATTAAATAACATTTGGGCCCCTCTCTTCATGAAAAAACTCTAGAAAACCTAGCAACTCAAGTGAGCCGAGTACAGGGTCGCCAGGATTGGCTGTCAACACCAGCCAATGAGGAGGGTGCCTGCAGGCAATTGGCTGCTATATAAAGAGACCATCCCATCTGAGTATGACTCAACCCTAAAAGCCAAAAAATAATTCAAATAATCATTGTGATACGTGAGTATATTTACTATACATAACATATTTCTTGAGGAGGTTTCTTTCTGCAATAGTCATTGAAAAATAACATTTGAAATAAACTGATATTTTTCTCAGAGGCATGCTATCGGATAATTCTGTGACCAGCAGTATCGGAATACGGCACTAGTGTGGCGCTCCTACGTCGTATGCAACTTTTCCTACACGCGTGGTCGCTTCGCATATATTCTCCGGGCGTTGTATGGCACAAATCTGAACACGATTTAAAGATATAAAAATATTTTTTTCTGGATGTAGTGTATAAAGTTTTCGTACTGCAACTGGTCCAAAGGAGCTACGTCAGGAGTTTAAGCAGTGACTTACCGAACATCTGGTTCTTGCTCATGAAACCAACTGAGCCTGGGGTTGTTGACGTCACTCGAGTTGGCAAGTTGCACAGAAACGGTTTTCTTTCTTCGTTATATGCTTCACAATAAATAGGGACAAGAAAAATGCGCATCAAACATACATTTTTTCCATTGTAAAGATTTTATAAGACGTACCATAACTTGCATTTCATCCATGATCTTGGTTTAGTTAAGTCTTGTACCAAACCGTGTTTTTTTAACGTAAATATTTGTCATAATATCTCAAGGAGTCCTCGACTGGCTCATGGTCGGCGTTGCAGCGTGTTACGCGTAATCTTTTTCACGCCACACCGCTTAACTTATTCATATTATGTTTATGTACGAAAAGAACACACATTTGAAACTATGCTTCTACGTTTTAAAAAAAATCAGCATGCGCTTGTTAGGAACATGATTTTCGGGCCTCTCAAAATGGCTATAAAAGTTTTCATACTATTAAAAAATAAAATGTTGTGGTCACCGCTTAAAGTCCCGTAGTAAAAATACTACAAGTAAAACCTTGCACGCCAGTTTGACGAGCTGTGAATACAGGCGATATGCTTCTCGTCAATCGTGGGACACTGGCTCTTATTACTATGCTGTTCCCACGCGTCAAAGGTGGAAATTCGACACCGGCGAAGACTCCTCTTAATAGTTGAGGTGGACCATGGTGAGAAATAAAAATTTCACCTCTTCACGACAGCATTCCTAACACAGCTTAGTCAGATGCACAGAAGTATGTATACGTATGTGCCAATTGTTACACATTCACGTCAGACGTTCGTAAAAATCAAGTCCACAATGCAACTGGAATTACGTATGGGTATCACTTATTACTTTACATCCAAATCAACCTGAATCTTCACACTACGCAGAGTTTCACAGCAACCGATAAAGATACACTGCGCAGAAATCAACCCCTCAGCCTACATTAACAGTGGTGTAGCGAAGGATGGGGGGGGGGGGTAGTGACAGGGGCTGTAATCCCCCTTGCCTATGGTGAAAAGTTTTATCTTCAGCTAATACATTAAAGTTTTATGTGATAAATATAATTTATTGTACAATTTCCACTTCAAGTCCAAAGTGTTTAAATGATAGCAAGAGAAATGCCTTCATTTATACACGCCAAATTAACTTTAGTAAACAACCCCCCCCCCCACCCCCCTGTATTTCACAAAACGTGAAATTTCTGGCTTCACCACTGTACATGAACACTGCAGAAGATAAGTTTGGTGACAATAGAGGGACGCCGTGTTTCATTTTTCTTTACCGCCATAAGCAGAGGAATGTTAGCGCTCTCGCTTATGACCACACTACAAATAACATATCCGCAATCACATTCAAACAAACGCAACCACAATCATACAATCACACCACATAACCACAACCACGATAGTAAAAAATATGGAGAAGGGGGGAGGGGGAGGGTAGACTTCCTACCACATGACCTATATTGCAAGACCGGATGTTAACGTTTCTTGTCCAACAGGTTACGCTTCCAAACAATAGCTCTTCAGGAAAGTCTGTTACATTTGTTTGATTTAACTGTCGGTATGTTTGATCTGCACACATTTTTCTTAAAACACCTTATAAATACGTTTCTCCTCCAGGGGCGTCATTTGGTGGTTCAGGGCGGGCAAATGCCCCCCTCGATTTAGAATTTTAAGTGTATAAAATATTTTTTTTTGTATTTTGTTATTTAAATAATGCTAACTTAAGCACATAAAACTGAAATTTAATTATTAAAGTTTCTAATTTATACATGCTTAATTAATAAAAAAGATGCAACAAGGTCACTGTCGCCAAAAAAATATGGACTTCCCCCCCCCCCCAAGAAAAAAACATGAAATAACGCCCCTGTTCTCCCCGCTCATTTTTCTGACTGATAGCACACTTTTAATACAGCTCTGATTAAAAAGTTACATAAATTAAATAGAATAAACGCAATTTCTTCAGTACTTTTTATTTTTGTTAGGCTCTTGGGGAGGGGGGGACACCGCCCTTGTCCCCCTTCCTCTTATATCCACCATGTTTCCGGCGGTGAATACGGACTGTTGCAGAGCATACTGACACTTGCACACTACTGTACACACTCGCAGCAGACTACTGACAGGAAGTGAGCACATACGCGCGTAAGAGACTCAGAAGTGACGGAGCTAAAAGGGCGACCTTGAAGCGAGAGTCAAATGCCGCTTCGCCACAACGAACCAAGAACTTAACTAGCATGCAAGATTACCCGCCGATCCATTTTTAATACAGGATTTCACGCGGAAATATGACAATTTTATTTGTGGAAAATCTGTAGCAAAGTTCAGTGCACATTTCTACCCGAGTTTCGCATAAATTCCGTTAGTACAATTTGAAGTACGACAGCAAGAAAAGACTGTGTTTAGCTATGATGGAGGGTTTGGAAACGCTTCTTTTAATTAGCATAGTGGCTTAACAAATTTCGTTAAAAAAAATGAGTTTACTGCAGGGGCGTCATTTCAGGTTTTTCTTAGGGGGGAGGGGGGCAAGATTTTGTTTTCTGGCGACAGTGACCTTGTTGCATCTTTTTTATTAACTAAGCATGTATAAATTAGATTCTTTAATAATAAAACTTCAGTTTTATGTACTTAAGTTATCATTATTTAAATTTAAAAATACTGAAAAAATTTATTTATACACATAAAATTCTAAATCCAGGGGGGGGGGGCATTTGCCCCCCGACCTGTGGCCCCAAATGACGCCCCTGGTTTACTGCAACGCATTTGAGGCGCGAGTTAGAAATATTTTATTTTGCCTTTAGACACAGGCGGAATTTGGGGATGGCAATGGAAGGCACTTGCCACCCCAATATTTTTGATAACAAGCAAAAATAATTTCACCCTACCTTTTAGCTGCACAACCTATCACAATAACTGCTGGAAACTGCTTCTAAAGCACCAAACCTTTCACAATAACTGCTGGAAACTGCTTATATAGCACCATTTTGCACCTTGAAATCCACATTTTCCTGGAGGGACCATACACTATCCCTCGTTTTACTGGCTGCATTGTTGTCAACTTTGTTTTATTTACCACCTCAACCAAAATTCTGAAGCCCCGCTCATGCTTTTACACGTAAACTTTTGAGAACAATGGAATGCAAAAGCTGTGATTTTTAGTCCTTTTATAATACTTACGTAAGCAACGACACTCTGGATACTATGCAAACACTTATAGATCAAGAATAAATTTTCGAAATATAATTTTAAAGCCAGGATTAACATTGCCCACACTATATTCACTTTAAAAATAAATTGAGAAAACATTTCTGACTTAATTTTTTACACGCTAAATTTACTCACTCCGTCCTGACTGCCTTTTTATTTATTAAAAACATTAAGTCGATACTAATAAAATTAATTACTTCTAGTGCCTTTCTGAACAAAATTATAGCACTTGAAGTTTTTTGCCCCATTGCGACAAACGAGAGACGCAGTTTCTGCCGCCGACAGTTCGACCTTGATCACGTAGTGTGGGATGAGCGTGGGAACGCCTTAACCACGTCGACAAGTAGGCGTGTTGCTCGCAGACAACTCTCGCCGCCTGCGTCTTCCAGCGTTGCCAGGTAGGCATAATCTGCTTCGTTTAACCTCAGTAACGTTTCACAGCTACTTATGGTTGGGCAACAACTGATAATATTCTGTAATATGTGCCACAACGCACGACATTTTTAGTTCTTAAGGGCGCGGTTCACCTCATTTTTCAACGTCACTTTTTATCTTTATATTTGTACCATATATTTTCCCCCCTATTTTAGACAAAAATTGTGATTAAATCTTCCTCTTAGGAAATTTTTGTATCTCTCATAGTTTTTACGTAATGAGTCGTAAACGTCAAAATTTGCACTTTGCGGTTTTATGCACGCCACTAAAACCAACTGACATACCAAACAAAAAAAAAAATTCACAATGTGTAACTATATTGTAGGCTATGATTTGACTTGTATAAAATAAAAAATAAAATATTTTTGTATTTAATAAAAAATTCTGAATTTTGAAATGAAAATTTGAAAATTTCAACTATTTTTTTAAAATACAAAACTACATTATTTTTTGTTTTTATATGTGTCAAATCACAGCCTACAACACTGTTATACACTGCGAATTTTTCGGTTTGGTATGTCAGTTTTAGTGGCGTGCATAAAACCGCAAAGTGCAAATTTTGACGTTTACGACTCATTACGCAAAAACTATAAGAGATACAAAAATTTATTAAGAGGAAGATTTAGTCACAATTTATGTCTACAATACGAAAAAAAATATCTGGTAGAAATATAAAAATAAAAAGAGACGCTGAAAACCGAGGTGAACCGCCACCTTAAGGTGCCCGTATGGTGGTCATAGGTTTTTTATGAGTGAGGCACGGCGTCAAGGGCGATGTTGACCGGCTCATGTGGCGCGGTATCGCCTCTACCACAAGACACTGAAACGACGCGCAATGGTGTCGTAGAACACTCGCCTGACTGACACTTTCAGCGGTGACCCATCTAGTTATTGGTCGTAGAACGTTTTGATAAAAACTCCACTGCATGTTTATAGAGTAGTTTCACACGAATCGCGTGAGTATATTTTCATACATAACAGGTTTTTCTAATCGACGTGATGCTTTGAAACCACCCTTCCGTCATCGTTTGAAGTGTATTTTATTTTTGTACATGGACGCACTGGGAACGTGTGCAATAGTTTCGTAAAAAAATACGTATTTACGAACATGCTGCAACTCATTTTAAGTGCGTGGCGGACGAAGTCCTTAAATTGACACGAGATGACCTTTTCACCATTTGTACTGTTCATTTTGTCTTGCATTCTGAAACATCACAAAATATTAACAGTTAGTAACCACAAGTAGCTGTCAAATTTTACTGAGGTTATACGAGACAAAGAATAAGTTCTAGACAAGCAGCCTGTCGCTTCAAGGCACTGTCACACGAACCAATTTCGTGCCGATTTTCTTTACAATTTATTGAATTGAGTTTATTGAATGCCATGTGACACCATGTTGACGAAAGTAATTTATTTTGAGATAACCATTACCAAGAAGAAGGAGAAGGTACGAAACACGTTCTAAAAATAGTAAAGTAAACAAAATCGGTTTATTAAAGGTTTAGATACACAAGAACTTTGACCTTGAATAACTGAGTTCCACTGAATATGAAGTCAGTTCTCTTTCTGCAAAACTCCGTCCAATTGTAAAATGTTTAATGGAAATACTATCATGTAGTAGATACTATCCTGGTTTAAGTAACATAATGGAGGATCCGGCAATATTCCTTCAATTTTTTTTTTTTAGCCCAGGTAGACATTATGTATTTCAAAATACTTCGTTCTTGTAAGCTATTTCGTTAAAAAAAAAGTTGTGCGTGCATCAAAGTTGTTTGTTGACATAATGCAATGTGCAAGAAATTAACCAAAAACAGAACCGTACCTATCCCGCACTAGCTAGCATGCAAGTCCTTGTATGCTTGGTACTAGTATGCTTGGTGGCCATTCATACGACACAAGTTCGCTACAAGGCGAGGAGAACAAGAAGGTGTTCTTCAATGTACATGAAAGATGCTCGTGTGTACTGGACTATAGTCAGCGGCGCGCACAATCAGGAGCTGTGAGGGCCTTCCTCTGTCCAATACAAACTTACATCGCGGTAATAGTGGGATTTAGCATTGGCAAAGGCTGCAGGCTTTTAGTTAAAAGAATTTCTCACCAATTTGAATCAGTCATTTGAGAAACGCCGCATGTCACATTTTTCATAACAAAGGTTTATTGATATTGACTCTGCAATGCGCGAAACTGAAATGTCGAACACAGGTGTGACACGTATATCAATATTTTAAAAGTAACATTATCTTATTTAGAAGATATATACAATACATATTTTCAGTACAGCATTATTTAACAACTCTTTCTTGAAAGTGACATGTGGTGTACCTCAAATGACTGATTCATGTTTCCATACCTTCTGTACACATCTGGAGTTCTGTTTCGTGGTCAATGATAAGTAGGGCCACGATTTTGTCGCGAAAAGATTTTTGCCCCACTTTATTTCAGTGACTCACGTGCACATCGGCAGTTCTGTTTCAAGGTTATTGGCAGCGTGTCTATGTTCAGCCACGTTTCTCATTTGACTGCACCAATCAGAATAAGATTATTGTGAGTCTGTACGTCTACAATTTGCCAAGGCCAGTGAAAGTAAAATTATCCAATCACAGACGGTATAGCAGAGCTGCAGGTGTGCACATGACGCATCGAAACCAAATGTTGCAAAAATCTTTTCGCCATAAAATCGTGGCTCTAATGATAAGTAGAGACACTGGTAAATCGCGAGAAAAGTTGATTGTTTGCTAGGCTCCAACATGCTATGTATAACACTGAATGTGTTGCACCTATACTGGCTATGCTTTATGTGAAGCACTGTGTCCTTCTTCAACAGACCCAATTAAAACTGTACAGTTTTAACACAGAACGCGTGTGATTTGCCAGAAAACTCTTCACACGTGTCACGATTGAGGTACTAGAATTTATTGGAGACTATGTTAAATATTTTCGCGATTTTCCAGTGTCTCTAATGATAAGGTGTTTTTTAACTCTAAGCGTCTAGAGTTTCTACATGCAAATCTCAAATGTATGATGTCTCAATAACCAGGGATGGATCTGGTCTTTCCTTCGTCCGGGGCAAGAATTATGATTTCCACTTTTTCCATCAGTCCATTCAACCATCGGCGTCGTAAGCATTTGATTTTTGGGGAGGATGTCACTGGTAGAGAAAGTGTACATATAACCTACGTAATAAAGGGGTGTGTAGGAGTCCTCCACCGGGAAATGTTATATTTTAAGGTGCAAAATGCTGCTATTTAAAGAGTTTCTGCATCAAAATATTTAATATACAACCGAAGGAAATATTAATCCCGTTTACGACGCCCCTGCATTCGACCCAACAGTAACAAACGTATCTTGCATACGTTTTTTTTGCGCTCGTGTAAATAACACTATAAAATTTTAGTAGAAATACATAAAACCTGCATTTATCTACCATTAAAAGAGTTTTAAGTGTACGTTATAATAATAAATACTGTATTTATAACATTATATGGTTCAAGGGTAGTAAAAGACGAAATAAAAAATAGTAAAAGTCTAAATATTGGTAGATATTGTATCTTTCTTACACTCAATCACATTTCATTCCCAAACAAAAATTTTCGGTACCACCCTCTAACCCGGTGCCCGGGGCAGTCTGCCCCCCCCCCTCTTTGTCACCTGTCAATAACATTATTTTGATTGGCACAGCCAAGTAAGCGACGCCTCTGCACACATTAATGCCAACGAATAACCACGAAGCAGAGCTGCAGATGTGTACATAAGACACTGAAGCAAGTTATTGCAAAATCATTTTCGCCAAAATCAATGGCTATAATTATTGAGTATAATACAGTCTAAAAGATGAGTGTTATCGACATAACCGCCAATCTGTACAGAGATAACGTGATTGAAAGGTATAGCTTCCGGGAAAGTATTGATAATCCAAGGTATACGCCGAACTATGAATGACGTTATCAAAAGATAAGATTATGTAACTGTAGTCGTCGTACTGTCCTACTGCCGGTTGCTGCGTGGCGCGAGCGGAGAAATATAAAATAGTGTTACCTACGTATCAACTGAGAGCAGTTATTCTCGCCCACGCCAGATTTCCTGGTTATGGGCAAAGTTCATGTGCCGACAGTTCTTCAAACGTTTTAAAATGGCGTTATTCGTGCCATGAATTTGTGGCGAAAATTTTTTTTGCTGCGTTTGGTTTTAATGTTTTACGTGCACACCCGCGTCTATAATCATTGGCCAGTGTTTGGATCAAAATGTGTACGTTTACGGACATACACCATTGCTTATGCTTTGTTGAATTGTTTAGGATAGATGCTTACCGTGTCCATAACGGTCTTTGATGGGGACTTTGAATGTTTGTTGCAATGGGATTTCACAATAAGAATGTATGGGCTAGGGCCCGGTAGTTTGCGCGAAAATATTTATGCAGCACTTTGTTTCAGTGCCTTACGTGCGCACCTGCATCTCTGCTTTGTGGTCAGTGATTGGATGCCGTAACATACAACGTGTGGAGGTTAAACCCGCAAATCACAGACGTGTTGTGTCGCAGTTATCGATGTACTGATAGGCACAGTCAAATGAATAATGACTCTGCACAAAAACACTCTGCCAATAATCATGAAGTTGAGCTGCAGGTGTACACGTAAGACACTGAAACAAAGTGGGGCAAAAATCTTTTCGTGAAAACTACCAGGTCCTATGAATGGCCCATAAACCTATGCACTCTTAACATAAATTCCCATACTGCAACAAACATTGAACGATCTCCTCAATGGTTGGATTGTCTGGATGTTCTACTGGCAAATCACAGACGTATGATATCATAATAATCTTATGACTCTGAAACTAATTGGAGCGGAAATTTTTACGCGACGAAGTCGTGGCTCCAGTCACTATATGAAAACTATGGAACACAATAAAAATTGGAGTAATTGAGTGAGAGATTTTGGTCAGTGCTTGACATCGAGGTCTTTAGCGCTGGTGAAGGGTGACATGATGTGAGTATGGAGCAGCGCTGGAATGAAGGGGCGGGGGAAACGGGAGATCCCCGAGAAAACACACCGACCAACGGCATCGTACGGCACGATTCCCACATGCGAAAATCCGGGGACCGACCCCGCCGAGAATCGAGCCCGGATCGCCTTGGTGGGTGGCGAGAGGTCTGACCGCTCAGCCACTGTGGCCCCTTAAAAATTGGAAGGAAATATCATTAGTAGAGACCTGAAAAATTCGCGTTTACTTTTGGACAAAGGCTAGAATTAAAATAACGGTAAAAAAGGCGACTCTCGCATTTGGTCCTTGAATTATCTGACACCTTCTGGAGGTTGCAGAACCAATAACAAAGCCACAGAAACACAACGAGCAGCAACATTGGCTGCTTGAGTGTACGGATATTCTTGGAGGCCAATCAACAGGTCAGGGAACTAGCGAATTTTTCCCGTCTCTGACAATGAGATATTGTCCTATAGAATGGACATAAGATACTGAAATGGGAAACGGAAACTTTCCGGGTGTGTAATGATTCTTAGAACATATGAGTTAGGCACGTGGAGACACTTCTCAGTAAACCCTTTACACTGATGCTCTGTACAGAGTAGAGTACGACTTGAGAGTTAGTGGACCTAAGTAGTGCTGTTGCGCAGTACGGAAACTATTTTTTGTATAATTATTAAAAATATTTCTAATGCGTTTACCTACGGAAAGAAGACACACTGGAAACTGTGTCTCTGTGGTTTTAAAAAGGCCGTTAATCTGTAATCAGACATGACCGGGGAAAAACCTACTGTTCCAGTCTTATCACCGAGCAAACACGGCCACATTCCTGTGACGAGACGTCCCTGAGTTGGCGAATGACTAATCATAGCTTGGCGAAGATGCCGCCTTAGACAAGTTGCTGTGAACATAAGAGATGTGCCGCTGCCTCAAAGGTTGCCGACTCGTGGCTGTGCTCCAATTAAAAATATTTACTCACGTTCTATTTACTTCTCTCTTTTCCTCTCCCTCTTACTTACTTCCCCCTACCTCCCTCTTACTTACTTCCCCCTACCCTCCCTCTTACTTACTTCCCCCTACCCTCCCTCTTCCTTACTTCCCCCCAACCTCCATCTTACTTTCTATTTCCTTCTCTCTTCGAGCGGATGACACCCAGTCTGTAGTGTGAAGTGCAGAGCCATAGACAAATGTACAGAGCTACGGACTAGAATAATATCAGACAACTGCTCATCACACATAAGCGATGTCTGCTTAGGAATAGTATTCAAAGAACGTTTAACGTCTGGATTACTACATCAGGCCATCTCATATTAGTAGACGGGAAAAATTCGCGGGTCACTGACATGTAGGCTAGCCTCCAAGACTATATATGTATTCAAGCAGACAATATCTGCTCACTGGCTGCTTGATGACGCAGTGATATAATCCTGCATTTAGTTGCTTCTGTACTATTGGCTAAGCGACTTACAGCAAGTGTCAGATAAGTCACGGGCCAATTGCGAATGTGGCACGAACTTACAGTTACTGGAATTCCTGCTTGGGGGGGGGGGGGGGCAACGTCGATTTTTCAGGTCTCTGCATATTAGCATTTGCTGGAATTGTATTTTACGTCATAATTTCTGCAAATTAAATTATAGCGTCAGAGTTAGAAGTCTCATAAAAAAAATCAACCACTGCTCAACAGGTTAGTGATGTGAACATACGAACCAGTATTATTCTTAACGCACTAACCAATGCCATCCATACTGATCCCTTTCAACGGTCCCCAGAGGGAAAAAACCACCAAGCAAGGAATTCTCTCAAGAGAAATCATTATCGAGCCACTGATTTCAAGCGAAAATAATTTTTCAACAGCTAAGTTTCAATGCCTCATGTGTAGGGATCCTGGTTTATCGCGAAAATAATTCTGCCCCACTTTGTTTCAGTGTCTGGCATGCACGCAATTCTGCTTCATGGTTATTGGCAGCGTGTCTACATGAAGAGGCGTATATCATTTGTCTGAGCCAATTACAATAAAGTCTCTGCAACACCTCACGGCTGTGATTTGCCGGTAGAACCCCAAGGCTCCAGAGTTAAAATATCCAATCACTGACCACGAAGCAGAACTGCAGATGTGCACGTAAGGCTCTGAAACAAGTGGACGCATAATTCTCTTCGTAAAAAAAAACAAAAAAAAAACGCGTAGGTTGTCGTTTAGTTCGGGGAAATCCTCAATTAGGCAACCTCACAGTGTGAGAGATTTTGGTAAGGTAAGATAAGTGGGCTTTACGTCTCGCCGACAGCGATGTCGTTAGAGATAGTGACAAAACACTATACAATGACAGCGGCTAGGAGAGGAGTCGGCCATGGCCTTTTCTAAGGAACCATCCCAGTATTTGCCTGGAGCGATATTGGCAAACCATGGAAAACCGAAATCATGATGGTCGGAGCCGGGGATCGAACCCGGGTCCAATGTGTTATCATTAGAGGTACGTAAATTTCGCAGATACATTCCAGGTAAGGTTGAACGCCAATTATGTATACTTCATTATCATATCTGTGACTTGCTGGCGGCTGTTACGAAACGCGTTTGACTACTGCAAGCCAGTAGTAAACAAGGAAATAATGCGAAATGCTATCGCTTGCTACCTGCTTGTACGGTTATAAGCCAATACATAATCGATTGTGGCCAGTGGGTGTATAGGACTGACAAGTCTAGGCTGCTGCCAGATGAATCTGCGAAATTGACGTACCTCTAGTTATCATTGCACCACCCCGCCCGGTGAGAGATTTTGGTCGATGCTCAACATCGAGGTCTTTAACGCTGCTGACAGGTGACATGAGGTGATTGTGGAGCGGCACCGGAAGGGGGAAACGGGAGATCCCCGAGAAAACCCGCCGACCAACGGCATCGTCCAGCACGAATCCTACATTCACAAATCAGGGGATCAAACCCAGGTCGCCACTGGCAACTTCGTAAACAAATCAAGACTGTGAAGGGACCAGTCGCACTATTAAGCTGGTTGGCACACTCAAAGCATGACCAGTGTTCATTCTAGTGACAGACGGTGCTCGGCAGTGACGTCACTACACGACGCGGCTGGCTGGGCTAGGATAGACGACGACGTGACAGCCTTGTGCCACTTGGAGCAAGACGATGGTTTGGTGATCTCACAGCGAGAGAGGCAAGCTCTCAATGGAGGGACCTTGTACTACCAGCGCCGACACACTTAGCTGAGAGGAATGTGTAAGTGCGAGACCTCAACACGCACCACACACATGACCTGCACCACCAATAATGACCACTCCCTAGCCTAGCATACCACGTGTCACATGGGCCGAGCCTCACATTTCTGCCAACACTTGCAGCAACGAGCATATCAGGTCATGCCGTACGATTGTCGAGATGCACTCTAAGAAAGTATTTGGCCCTGTACCACACGTGCGTATGTGAGTGCTGAGAACGTGTATATGACGAAGAAATTCCCCGTGTATTTACGGTACATATCCCATTAAAGTACACGGAAAAGTAGCACGTATAAGGTAAAAGCCAACTTTGTATGGGAATGGTACAACACTGTATGGTAAAATTCTCATAACATGTATAGGTTAATAACTTCTGTATGATGTAAATAAAAGTTACGTATTTCTTACTGTGTGATCCGTGGAAATCTACGCACGTCACGACTAATCCTAGCCTCTTGGCCTGGTGCAAGTTACTGAGCTGGGGTGTAGTCTTCTCGTCAATGGATCGCCTCTGAACCAATCATCGGTGACACTAACATTTTATCGCGGAATATCAACGATAAAGTTGTACTGTACACATATATGATTTCATAAACATCGTATGCTGCGTTATTTAAATTGATAACTAGTTAAGACTTAAAAAAAAAAAACCGACTCACAGGATACTAAATTTCAAATCG
>PNEQ01110527.1:38190-61119 GCA_003012365.1 Medauroidea extradentata
AAAAAAAAAAAAAAAAAAAAAAAAAAAAAAAAAAAAAAAAAAAAAAAAAAAAAAACTACAAAAGAGCTGATGATCTTTAAAAGGCTAAACAGATTTTATTGAATCATAGATAAGAACACACTCGACCAAGTAAGCTTTCAAACAAAAGAAACCGCATCAAAATCGGTCCATTCGTTTAAGAACTACGATGCCACAGACACAAACGTCAAACTTATAACACACTTCTCATTGCGCCGGGGGTTAAAAACTAATATAGTACGGCCTAACGCGCGCTTTCCTACTACATAGGTGAGTTAACAATATTTGCAGCGAGTGCTTAAGTAAATAACGACTATAAACGCAGAAAGCGGTTAACTTTCTCGGGAGACTTTAGCGCCCGAGGACGGGTATATTTATGACCGACTGCCATATATAGGCAACACCTTCAATGAGCGTGTGGTTACTCAACGCCTCTCAGGTGGCCGTGTGCCCTGGGCGCCGAGACGTGTGCAGATACTTCGACCGCTAACAGATTATTTGAAAACTGCTCATAGCACATAAGTGACAACTGCTTAGGAATAACATTTAAAGAACGTTACACTTGTGTATAGGCTACCCATGCCATGTTCACCACTACTCACTACAGCATATTTGATAGCTAGGGACCCCAAATTTTGGTAAACCAGTTTGCTTCAGTGCCACGTCTGCAGCTCTGCTTCATGGTATGTGATTGGCTGAATTTAACTATCACGTGTCTTAACTTTTTATTACAAATCACGGGCGTGTGTTGTTCAAAGTAGCATAACTGTAGAGGCGGAACTAACCCACTGAAACAAGTTGGTTCAGAAGTATTTCCGTGAAAATCAAGGGTCCCTATTTACAGCGGCTGAAAATGCAAGTTTTTTTCGGTCTTTTTATTGTATTTATTGATAATTTTTTTTAGGTTAGGTGTAACTTGGTGCAGAATCTTTCAAAAGGTATACGTATGTAAAATACACCTTTACATTTAAGTAATACGTCATAAAATCGACGGCTTAAAGCTCAAATATTGTATGTCCATTTTGAGAAACTGCAAAAGAATATTTAATGTTGTCCTCACAACTAACAGTTACGGATTATACTATATGTATATATTTTTAACTGCAAAAGAATATTTAATGTTGTCCTCACAACTAACAGTTACGGATTATACTATATGTATATATTTTTTTCTTGGTTTCATCTGTACCTACATTACGAACAAGTTATATTTGCTAGCAAGTTAAAGCTTCATTCGCAACACGTGTGCTCTAAGCCATCGACCATTCAGTGTCTCATAGAGGCCAGTTGTCGAGAGAAGACTACACGCCAGTTAATGACTTGCGCCATAGAGGCTGGAGTGAGGCGCGATGTACGTGCAGTGTGGCCCTTACTGCTTCAGCACTTGTACGCCCAGAATGCGCTAAATACGTTCACCCAGACGACCACCTTAACGACCCTACATTTCAAGCTTGCAAACACAGAATTATAACGACGAATTAATGTTAAATTAATTACTTCTCGATAGATAAATCCTAAATTTGATTTTTTTTTCAAGTATAGTAAGTAAAATTTCCGAAATTAAAATTCAAAAACATTTTTGCTCAATGCACATTAAAAAAATACTTTAAGTAGTTATTATATAACACGTAATTTTAAAATTTATGTATCACAAAAAAAAACTAATAGAAAATAAATTTTTAAAAAGCTTTTGTCGACGGTATTGATAAGATGTTTTGTTTTAAAACGTTATATTTAAACTTCAATCGCTGAGGATTAACATAATTTAACATTGATCAAAACTATTTAAACTCAGTTTCTGCCATCCAGACAGGCAGATCACTTAAGAAATATGATATATTTAAACTAAGAAAAGCAAGTATGCGTACACATATACATTAAAATAAAACTCCACTACGTGTTCCAGCCTCCAGGTAGGTTCACACTGTGTATGAGAGAAGACCGGAGTGAAGATTGGGCCAGCTGATCGACTAATGAGACTTGCCCAAGGAATGGATGAGGCGAAGGTGAGATGAGTGTGGAGCAGCGACGGAATGAGGGAGGAGCAGGAAACGAGAGTTACCCGAGAAAACACGCCGGCCAACGGCACCACGACCGAACACGCCGGGGATCGAACCCAGAAGGCCTAGGTGGGAGGCGAGAGATCTGACCCTCTCGACCATCGCAGCACTTACTTGATAGAAATAACGTATTTCAAACAGACGTAGGCACATAAAAGCACACAAGAATTCGTAAGACTAAGAACAGTAAGAGCGTTGCCTACCGAGGAGTCTTGGCAAGAATAAGGACAGAAATTTACAAGGTAAATCATATGCGTAAGGGTTTAGTCAGCTTTCATTATATCGCTTTCCGACAAAAATCATTTCCCACATTGAGATTAAGAAAATATTGCTACGGGAATTTAATGAAGCGGAAGAAAATTTATTAGAAAGTCTTTTTTTTTTAGTGTAGGATTCGGGTACGAAAATATTAATTTTTAAATAGTTTTTAAAGTATCGACAAAAGCCTAAACTATCATACAGGAATGTTGGCTACACTGAAATGAACAGAAAAGTCAATGGTGACTAATGTTTACTGGTGACTAGCCCCTATAATTGAATGTAACATGTAAATCTGTATCCTTGCTCCCGCCAGGCCTCTGGGGTAGGCAAGGCCCTTAAAAAAAACATGTCTAACATTGTGATCAGCAAAAACATGAGCAATGGCGTATGTCCACAAACCAATAAATTCTAATTGTAAACTCCCAGTGCAACAAACATTTAAAAATCTCATTGTGATCCTGGTACTGTCAAAGCATAATGAATCGTTGTATGTATATAATTAAAAATGAATTTTGGTATGTATGTATATGTGATTCAGGATAAAGAGAGTACTTATGAAGCACTAGTTACTATTTTCCTTACACAAAATTTATAGTTTCCTTGCACTTTTTAAAACAAATAAAGCGCCTGAGTAACAAAAGTGTACTTATTGTACTGTACTAAAAATTTACCGTAAAATGTCACACAAAATAATACTTCTTAAGTCACTAGCGTAGAATAGGAGGCCGTTGAAAGTATAATCACTTTATCGCGAACTCCTATACGTATGTATGAACGCGATACACTCCGACATCGTTTGACCGATCATCATGAAACTTGGCATATATATATATATATATATATATATATATATATATATATATATATATATATATATATATATATATATATGTGTGTGTGTGTGTGTGTATGTATATATGTATGTATTTTTTCACGGAAAAGGTTTTTATACTATCCATTTTGCACTAACACGCCTCTAGATTCATCTACCACGCACTCTTAAGGGGGTTCCCTAATTGCGCTATAAACGCGTTGCAGCAAGTTGTGAGTGTTCATTTTTACAACGTAACTACTTAGCATACATCAAAATGGTTCGTCAACGGAAAGAATGTATGAAGTTATAAGTTTAAAATTTGGTACGCATGTTATCAATATAATTTCCATGCCTCCCAAATTGGCTAAAAACGTGTCTGGGAATATACCAACCAAAATTTAAAAACTCACAAATAGAAGAACACGCTGGACTTTAAACTATACTTCCCACAAATACAATGATATGGTCACCGCTTATGGTCCCAGAGGGAAAAGGATAATAGTAAAGCTCTGCAACCAGTAGAGTGGCTTGTACGTAGAGTTGAATCTGCTTGGAATACGCTGCACGGCAGCAATCTTGGCGCTATATCAAGTTCTACCTCACATACACACACACTCATATATGTAACCGCTTTAAACAGTATTTTACTATCCATCGTTTGTATGATGTACGAAATTTGCCTTTACCCACAGGGAAAACCCACGAAAGTTTTTGTTATCATGTTTTATAGTCACAGTTATACAGTACCAACCAAAAACATAGGGTCGCCCATACATATACGATACACCGCATTAACATACCTGAAGTAGTTTTTGATTTATTAGCTTTTGTATACTGCACAATGTAGTGATTTTTAGTTTTGCAATATATTAATAAATTCATAGTTTGTAAGCAACAAAATATTTAAAAACAATTTTTTGAACAAAAATTAAGCTTATGGCGATTATATTCAGAAAAAAATTCACGAAGTCACTCCAACCAATATTATGAATCCGAGGCGGGTGTACCTTATATGTATGGGTGGCCGTAAGTTTTTGGTTGGTACTGTATATTATTCCAGTGCGTCTCTATCATTTCTAATCATATTCCGTGACCTGGGAGGGTATCGGAAGAAGATGGACCATTAAGCATCAAGTTACGTCACTGGTATAAATAGCTGAATACTACTGTGGGCGATGGGTTTACGGAGAGGGGAGAGGAGGGGGAAACACCACATGACCTTTCGTTTGAAAGCTAGCAAGGACAGCAATCCTACACTGAAGCATTACAATTTTAACAGCTTCTTCTAAGATAAAAATAAAAGTCTCCGATGGCGCAGATGTAACAAGTTGCACTGATTTTTGTTGTCCATCTCAGCGTGGCCCTCCACACTGCTATAGGATCTTTTATGCTATTTTTTTTTAATTCCCTGAAAACAATGAAAAAAAAAAAGTAATTTCATGCCCAAAAGAATAATAATAAAAAAAACACTCGAAAGCACCTACTTATATTTTTCTTCCAACATTTTAATTCAGTGTTTTTCTTTACCAAACGCAGAAAATGGCTTTCGTCCAGAAGCGATATCGTAAAAAGTGACTGTATCCCACACAATATAATCTACCATGTACAACCTTGCTCTCGCCAGAATTCCCAGATAGGCAGCTACTTTAAGGACGTTGGACCCGTAAAATTTCAAATGTTTATATTTGTGCCCAACACTGTTCAACTTTTACACATAAGATAACATGTCATTTACCCAAATAAAAAAAATAGGTCCCACAGCTCAAGCATAATCACCTATCAAAGTTGCAAAATGGCAGTTGCGGTGTAACCAAAATTAAAAAAAAAAAAAAATAACTTGTAGAAACAAGATAGTCTAATTCGTATTAATTCTTAATGATGTGAGCTACTTCAAGACAATTTTGTAAACACAAAGCGATACATTTTTGTATTTTTAAAAAAAGTTATGAAAATGAGTAAATTTTTGCACAACTTTGACTTTTGGCTAGTACTAAAAATTTCAAAACTAACTTTTGTTAACCATGTCATAAAACGCATTGATACAATGACTATCAGTTACTGTAATTTTGAATTTATTAGTTGATTAGGTTTTTTGATTTTGGCTACACCGCAATGGTCATTTTGTGTGACTTTGATGAGTGATTATGCAACAACTATGGGGCCTAATTTTTTTTTTTTTTGGGAAATGACGTGTTGAACAGTGTTCGGTACAAATATAAAAAAAATGAAATTTTACGGGTCCAACGCCCTTGAGATTTGCGGGTTGTACCCCAAGATACGCTGATAGTTACAAACATCTAATCACTGATCATTAGAGTCACGAATTTATGGCGAAAAGAGTTTTGTACCAATTTGTTTCAGTGTCTTATGAGCACATCTGTAGCTCTGCTTCTCGGTCAGTGATTGGATGTTTTAACTGTCAAGTGTCTTGGGTGAGTGAGTGAGATTTTTGGTCAACTCTTAACATCGAGGTCTTTAGAGCTGGTGAGGGGTGACATGAGGCGAGTATGGAGCAGCACCGGAGTGAAAGGTCGGGGGAAACGGGAGATCCCCGAGAAAACCCGCCGACCAACGGCATCGTCCGGCACGGTTCCCACGTGCGAAAATCCGGGGATCGAACCCGGATCGCCTTGGTGAGAGGCGAATGCACTTGGCTAGGGGTTCTACTGGCAAATCACAGACGTATGTCATAATTGCCTTATTCTTATTGGTGCAGTCAAATGAGAGACGTGTATGAACAAAGACACGCTGCTAATAACCATGGGGTAGAGCTGTCGGTGTGCACGTTAGATATTGAAACAAAGTGATGCAAAAATCCGGGTTCTTACAGTAACATACAGTTAAAATTAGGACTTTCAAGGGCTTTCTACCAATATTTCAAGGCCCGCAGTTAATTACATTCGATACGCCAAATTTTTATTCGAATGTTTAAGGTTTTATTTGCAACATTTTGCAACATTTCTATTACAGTTCCCCCCGCCCCCCTAGAACTGAAGTTCTCCAATGGTAAATGACCAGAAATTTTCAATTTCATTTAAAATTAACACCTTCATATTTAATGGAACTCCTTCATATTCTTTTAAAAAGTTTTATGAAAATAAATTACACTGAATCACAAAATAATTACTTTTTAAAGAAAGATGTTTCATTTTAAAAAAAAAATGTTTGTTACCGGTCCTATTGTAAACAAATATGGCTGATGCCATGCTCCTGCGTAACTATTAGTACACATTAGAGTAGTGTATTCCCAATTCAAGGTATTTAAATTACCACAAATTACACACTGTAACGGAATAAATTAAAAATAAGTAAGCCTAGTGAAATATCGCCTGTCACTAATTGCACAACGTACATTGCGAGATCGTTGGTACATAGCACGGCTTTGGAAGTGGTCGGACAACTTTGACTTGAAAAGCTCTATAGTTTCTTTTTTGCAAAGCGGAATGTCTCCCACGTTTTTCAAAGGACTTTTCCAGGACTGGATTAAGTCAATGACCTTTCAAGGTCTTTTAAGGGCATGGTCAAAGTTCCAGGACTTTCCAGGACAGTAAGAACCCTGAGAAATGTTTTAGTGACAGAATTGTGGCCCTATTGATCATGAAGCAGAGCTTGTACACATGAGGCACTGAGGTAAAATAATGTCCCCCTCCCCCCCAAATATCAGCGGCTCTACAATACTCAGGAGGTTGTAGGCAGGGGCTACTCACCGTCTGGAAGAACTTCAAGATGCCTCCCAGACCAGAGAGGTAGCCGGTGTTGAGGAAGACAGCTGTGCCGCTGGTCGTCGTCGTGGTCCTTGTGATTACCACAGAGTGAGACATGGCGTTTCTGCAAAGAAACACGCCATATTACGCCTGCAAGCCCTCTACACGCGAGTATACACAACTACACTTCCCTTCAATCCTCCCTTCTTCCTCTCTTAAGACATAATTCAACGCTAGAAGCAATAATATATGAACTGTAGGTTTCTTGAAGCCAATTTGCGAGGATTTAACAATAGCAATCCTAGACAATAGTTTTAGCCAACGTTTTAAACAAAATTGTTTTCAGTGTTACGAACTTCTGAGGCACAATCTCTGACGCCGAAACCTCGTGCATTTAACTGCGGCGTAAGAGATCACGCGTAACGAGTCAGTAATTCTGGATAAATATTTACTCATAAAGTTGGCAAATACCATTATCTAGGATTGTCATTGAGTATTTATCCATTTTGGCTTCCAAAAAAGTGTAGAAATCGATTGATTTTTTTCAGCATTTATTTGTCTACGACGCACTCTTAAGGTTGTTCAAGTGCGATAAAATCATAATTTTATGAAATATTGTCAGTTTTCTAGACGATATTTGTGAGTAGATTTCACTCTTACGAAACAATTTCAGCTCTCTCAGTTTTCTCATAACGGCGCGTCAAAGTCAAAATTTGCTTGTTACGCTGCCATGCAAATAGTGAAAACCACTGCCCTACTTAAACAAAATAATTCATTGTGAACTTACATCCCATGAGCTATGCAATAAAACATCTAAGAAACCCCACAACGTGATATTTTGAATTAAAAAAAATCGCAAAAGTACAGAGAAAATGTGCAAATTCAGCTACTTTTTTTAAAATACAAAAACAGTTCGCGGAATTTTTTTCAGATGTTTTGTTACTTAGTCCATAGTATGTTATTTCACTGTGAATTATTTCACGCACGTAAGTCAATCGGTTTTCACTGTTTGCATGGCAGCAGAACATGCTAATGTTGACTTTGACGCACCGTTATGAGAAAACTACGCCAGCTAAAATTGTTTCGTAAGAGGAAACTGCACTCGCAAGTATCGTCTACAAAACTAACACTATTTGATATTAATTTAAAATGATGACTATCGCACTTGAACGCCCTTAACCTGAAACGAAGAAACACTTAAATCTCTCACTCTCACTCGTGTTATTGGAAATATGTGGTCGTGGTTTTGGTTCACATAATGCACGACAGGAATTATCATTCCAACAACATACTTATCTTATTGTTTCAGTGTTAATACTATGTGGTATACACTAACATTTCCAACAATAATAACTTGACGTTTTTTGAGATGTTAACTGCAGTAATGGTTTAGCACAGCGATATGTTCAGTATCTTTGTATATTAAAAGACTAAAAACCCCACTTTAAACCATGATTCTGTGTTTTTAAAAATACGGCACCCCTATTAGAAACATGGTTTAGGGGACTCTCAAAATGACTTAGAAAAAAAAAAAAAAAGCAGCATTTCTCTCTCAAATACCAACCTGATACGTAGAACAGAAAAAGAGAATCATTCGTCTGACTCTCTCTCTCTCTCTCTCGGTACCTCAACCTGTTTCAATGGCTATAAGAAAAAATTTGGCACAGCAATCCACATAAAACGCTTTCCAGATTTTCTGAAACTGTCGTAATCTAAAAAATGTTCACTGTTTTTTAACGTAAAAAAAAGAAGTGATTACCTTGCGTGAATGACTACATTAGTTACAATAGTAACAAAAACTACGCCACATAAATTTAAAAAAAAATCTCTCTACTCTCTGATGTAGCCTACAGGAAATTCAAGCTGACAGGAACCAACCACTCCTAACTTTGGACAGGAAAATAAGATACTGATTTAACAAGTGTCCAAAGAAATTGCATGGCATTTGCTGCAATTAAGAAATACAACTTACATATTTTTTTTATTACAGTTTCAAAATAACTACGAGTTAACTCTATTTTAGTAAAGAAGAAGTTATCAGTACTTCTGAAAGAACGTAACACGATAACTGCCCAAGAAAACACAGTTCATATAGTCTTTGGATGGCCATACTAAGATATACTTCTAGGAAGTGTCATACCAGCGTCTCAACGAGCGTACTCTTTTATCTTATCTATGCCTCTTTACCGAGAGCTCAGTACAAAATTAACAACTATTCATACTGATGTAACATACAAATTCTAAAGACAATACAGTCTTTCACAACTAAATGCTTACTTAAAGACACGCATAATTTTACATAAGAAAACCTTACGATTTTCTTTACTTCCACTTAAATTTTGACTTGGCAGTAATCAGGAACTCGGACTGAATAGACGTTTGCTTAAAATTCACTTAAATAAGTAACTGGAAAGTACTTAAAATTTTCAACATTTTTTGCAATGGGAGTTTAATAAGAGAATGTAGTTCTTGTGGGCTTACAACATTTCTTATGTTTGTTGGCAATAAAAGCCTGACGACGAGACACGAATGTCTGATTAATCTCGCAAAAGCGAGAACATGTTATTTCCGAAACGCAGCGTTTTCCGTTGGCCGAAATTTGTTTTGCCTCAGAGTTATATGTGTGTTGTCCACTGTTTAAACTTGTAAGATACCAGCTTTCTTTCGTATTGGGCGTTGTTCTGTGTTCATGCCTGTCTTTTTTTCGGCACGTTATAGAAATATTTTTTGTGAGGTTAATTAACTGTTAATGTCTCGTAGCTGCAACTGACAGAATTCCTCTGGGATTCTCTTTTTGTGGTTGGTTTGAGTATCACAGAGGACAACATTTCACTGCCAACTTGACATTAGCAACGTAAAGTACAGTTTCATCTATATCAACTGTGGAAAAAAAAAAAAAAAAACTATGCCAAACTCTCTTAGGTAAGATACAGATAAAAAAATTGAACTTCAATATTAATGTTAAAACGCTAATTACATTAGAATATTTCTTGACAATGTATATTTTAGAGAATGCCAGACAAAGCAATGACTGTCACTGCAACGATAAACGTATATCAATGGCCTTTAAATTTGGCTGAATAGCTCTCACGGCATTTTAAAATTACTTCACGACTATATGACTAACAAGTCATTTCATGAATAACTTACAAGAAGTGGCGTATTCATGAATAAATGGTTGAAAGTGCATAACTAATGGACCATTAGTAGTTATCTATTTCCAAACTTCCTATAGTTATACTATTGTATATTTTTATAACATGTGGAGACTGATAACCCGAGCTTCAACGTATGAAAAAATAAACAAAGAAGTCTGTTATTATTAATAGTATGTACAACGTATGGTGTAACTTATGTTTAATATCATTGCATAAACATGTACAGATGAGAAAAGTGACAAAACTGCGATCGTGCACATACGACACAATAGGAGGCGATTGGCATCTTGAAGCATTAATTATCTGCTTACGTGGAGACACGTGAAGCCATGGCTGCGGCTAATTCCACCTAATATCTATGTTATTAGCTTGGCAAGGGACTATTTACACTGCCGTCGGCAAGAGGCGTGAACAGACCAATTACACAGCTTTCGTGAGTTTAAAGCCACACGAAGTTGGTAATTTGAAAGCGGAAATTAGTTTGTTCTTCAGTTCAAAAATTAAATTAATCGACTTCTCTCTTTGTCAAGCTTAGTAAAATAAATAAATTTTACTAAGGTCTCGTATAGACCCATAGCAACGCAACTAGTGGCAAAACTTTACCTTGCGCCAAACTTTCCCATAATAAAACACGTCTTATTTATAATGCCTGAATCACATAGGCACGACACGAAGCGGCATCAAAAATTTTCGTTGCGAATGATAGTTTGGCTGCTGCTACAAACTAACCTATAGTACGACAGCCACAGATGTTTACACTATTCTAGTTTTGTTTTTCGTTTGTAATGATATATTTTAAACACCCAATGACATTCCGAAAAGTGCAAATAAAGGCACGTATATACGTATGCTTCAAAATAATACGATTTGCTTACGTCAACCAACAAAAATACCTCCTGAAATAAATTAAGACATTTTACTACCAACGCACCACTGGGCGCAAAATTAAGTTACGACTCGAATAAAATCGATGCAATTTCTGTCCGGAATTCACGTCGCGTCCGCCATTTTTTTTTTGCGCGCTGATGTCACAGAAACCGGCGGACATATTTTGTTGTCGTGCGTAACATGTAGAATTAACCGTAGACATGATTCACGTAACGTGATATGTTGCTGTAGCGCCAACGTGTCTTCTCATCGTTACCAATGCCCGACATGTTTTCCGTGCTGCACAGCCTCGCCTGGGGCGTGGTTGGTTTGCTTAGCACGCACGCTGTCGTCAGGCAAACTCACATGCACCTAGCGTCAGCAACATTACTGCTAGCGAGCCACGTCTGGGAGGATGGAAATAACGGGTAGTATGAATGAGCACGTGCGATTTACGTCTCGTTGACCGCGAAGTCATAACAGACTTAAGCGCGCAGTACACTGCAATTTTCATCACCATTTTTTATATTTTTTATTTGTACCAGATTTTTTTTCTTATTGTAGACACAACATGTGACTAAATTTGGCTCTTATGAAATTTTTTTATCTCTCATAGTTTTCGCGTAATGGCTTATTAAAGTCATATTTTGCATGTTTCCGTTTTAAGGACTACACTAAAACCAACTGATAAAAAAAAACACGATGGATAAAGACATTGCAGGCTGCAATGTCATGCTCATAAAAATAAAGAATAAAAACTATTTGTATTAAAAAAATGCTGAAACTGAAAATTTTAAAAATTCAATATCAGTCAGTTATCCCATAACGCCACTCCAAATTCAAAATTTGCAGGTTTTTAGTTCTTAAAAAACCGCAAAAACCAGTAAACGTAAATAATTTAAAAATTCACACTGAAACTACATGTCACGGGCTTCTTTTTGATATATTTTAAAATCTATTACAATAAAAAAATTCTGAAATTTTAAATGTATTGCCTACTTTATCGATTTTTTCAATACATAAAGGACAGTGCCGCGAGCTACATCTAGACACGAATAAAAAAACAGCATTGAATATTTTTTGTATTAAAAAAAATTAGTGAACTTCAAACAAAAAATGTTCAACTTTCTGTATTTTTTTAAACACAAAAAAAAATTCAATGCAATGTTTTTATAAGTCTTGTTGTAGCTCGTGACACTCTCCTTCGGTGTGAATTATTTCGTTTCTGTATGTCAACTCGTTTTCGTTTCTTGTATAACACGGTTTTATACAAAATTTGGCTTTTAGTTGTCACTAAACAAAAATTATAAAAGCTAGAAAATTTTCATTTCTGTAAAAAAAAAATAGTCACAGTGTATGTCTACAAAACAAACAACATCTCGTACAAATATAAAAATTATTAAAATAATAAAAAATTTACGTGAATTCCCCTTTTAATGCATCGCTTTCTGGAAAATCACACAGACGAATACATTCGTTGAGCAGAGGGTAAGTTTCGTGTAATCATCTTTATTCCCAGTGTAGCATCATTCCCCGGAGGTCGAGTTCTCGGGAACGAAAACAGTTAAACGCTCCGGCGGAAAACGGTCATAGAGACAACAGTAGAAAAAAAAAAAAAGAGACGCGTTATCTGTTCGCGGAAAACTGAGAACTTTTAAAAGCCTTGCTGTGGTTTTCAATGCTATAGACCTCTTTGTTAGCAGCCACGCAAATACAAACCTGATGTCATAAGTCATTGGAAACATGAATACATTATACTGTTAACATGATGCCTAGAGATGATGGTACAGGCTATCGCGCAAATGTTTTGTGCCAACATACTCTTGAAACGCTGCAGTTATTTGCAACACACACGGCTGGCCAATGTATGCCTGACACAACGTAAATATCTGCAGACCAATAACATGCATTAAATATTACAATAGCCGGATTCTTATTGGCTCAGTCAAATAGGGTAACAACTCCAACCAAGTACAAGCGAAAGCCAGTAATCTTCTGGTCAGCTGAACGTACGTTGAAACCTATCTAATAGTCAAGTTTTCCCGCGATAAACCGTTATAGCTAATTATGCCTTAAGAGGGCGTGGTACATAATTCAATGCTAAAAGTATTAATCTATAACTGTAGGTGTCTTGGAGCAAATTTGCGAAAAGTAAACAATAGCAATCCTAGACAATAGTTTTAGACAACGTTTTAAACAAAATTGTTTCCTGTGTTACGAACTTCTAAGGCACAATCTCTGACGCCGGAATCTCGTGAATTTAACTGCGACACAAGAGATCACGCGTAAGGAATTAGTAATTTTGGATAAATATTTACTCATAAAGTTGGTAAATACCATTATCTAGGATTGTCACTGAATGTTTTATCCATATTGGCTTCGAAAAAAGCGAAGAAATCGATTGATGTCTTCAGCGTTTATTTATCTACAACGCACTCTTAAGCACGTCTTGGACTTACATAGTCATCTCATCCACGCCAGACAGGTGTGCAGCAATATTGGTGGTTCAGGGAGGCCACACACAATTATGGAGGACAGATGCTGTGGGGTTCGTGTTTGGCTTTCGTGATAACCTGCTCAAGCCATCTCAGCGCCTTGTCAATAACAAGCCCATTCTTCTGTATCCTACAGCGATGTCCCAGAACAGTTAGGAGTACGGACGTGAAACAGCCGGGTAGGACGGCAATCTCAAACTCAGCTACACACGCAACGAACACGGCGTAAGCGCCTACCACCAATCAGCTGCTAGCCAGGACAATAGGCAGAGGCAACGATTTTTGGCGAAAATAATTATGCATAGAGACGGGAAAAATTCGCGGGTTCACTGACATGTAGGCTAGCTTCCAAGAATATATGTGAAATCGTGCCGACAGCAGCTGTTTATTAACTGCTCGCTGACACTGTGAAATAGGTCTGTATTCAGCTACAGTTTTATTACTGTCTCAGCTACTTCCAGGAAGTGTCGATAAGTCAACGGCCAATTATGAACGTGATACAGACCTATAGTTGCTGGAATTACAGCTTGCGCCTAAAAGAACAAAACGCGAATTATTCAGGTCTCTGAATGCAACATTTTGTTTCAGTGCCTCGTCTGCAGCTCTGCTTCATGGTCAGTGATTGGCAGTTTATAACTCTCAACATACTTGGGCAGACGGTTGGTGTCACAGTGACGTTATTCTCATTGGCTCAGTCAAATGAGTGACGCCTCTACAATAATGCACGCTGATTATAACTACGTACCAGAGTTGCAGATGTGAACATCAGGCATTGAAACAAAATGTTGCATAATTCTATTGCACCAGAAATCATTGCCTCTAACAATAGGAAACCTGTAATAACGTGCAGGAGTCAAACATATACGAGGTAGGTATCAACAGACTCGGGCAGCCAATAAGCGGCCTGGTCCACCCGTTTAAAATGAGCCGCCGTGTCAGTTCATGTCTGTGTTACTGTTTGGTCTGAGATGATGTCTTAATTGATCCGGTAATTATTTTGAGTTGTTTTCACGCAGGGTTGAGCAGGTTATTTAATACGTTCCAATGTCGATTCCTAGACGAGCGAGCAGCCTGTATCTTGGGTGTGCACAGGAAGACGGGGGCCACGAAGACAGCGCCGCAAGGAGCGTCCACCAGGCCAACATCCGGGGGTCGCCGCATCCGGCAGAACTTCCGTCCACGCGGGCGCCCTACGTCACCACTACTACTGTGCGAAAAAAACAAAACGCTGCAGGGCAGTGCACTAAAAATAATTACTACAGAAGGTGATTTATCGCGGAAAAAGTTGACTGTTTGCTAGGCTTCAATGTAATGTATTCATTTCTGACGCTTTTATTTCGTTACTGGTGAGTTTCTATTTGACTGGGCCAATGATAACTCTGGTGCGCTACTGCTGGACGTTTGTGATTCGTCTGTGAACAACTAGACTGTGCTACATAACCGCCGGCCAATAATGAATGACGCAGGACTCTACACTGATTTGCAGAATACGCCGGCAGAAAACATTTTCGCGATTTTTCACCATCTCTAATAATTACCTCGCTAATGCATATAGTACTGTTAAAGATACAGCAAGCACCAAGACACCGCGTCTGGGATATGGAAACAGGTAAGCAATAAGAGCTAGACTGGCTCTTGCGTCAACAACAGTGTCGGCTTTATGTGCGTGGCGTCCAAACGGCGTGTATAGTTTCGGTCGTTTTTTTTCGATGGGGCCTTAAGGCGGCCGCCTACCCCACACTTCAAAAGCATTGCAGCGTGTTCGTTTGAAAATGCGAGTATTTTGTAAATTCGGTTATCACAGAGGCCTGCATATTATCATATTACAAATTATAAAAATTACAGTTTTCCATTTTCTGCAGATTTTGTGGTTTCAAGCCCCTATTTTCCTAAAAACATCTTTAATTATTTACTCGAAAGTGAAGCATACTACCGCATAGTGCTACATAAATAAACGTCCGCTGATAAAATATTTACTCTGTAAAAAAATTTCATCGAATTTTGATGGGTAGTTCAGATTTTATTGATGACTGAGTATTCCAATCATCCACTCGACATCGTATCTTTCCATACCCATTAACATGGAATATGTTTGCACATCTACGAAAAGAACACACACTACAAACTAGGCCTCTATAAGTTTAAAAATACAATACTCTTACTATACGTCACTTTAAAATAAGATAAAAACTGCCTTTTCAGACAGTCATATTTTGAAAAATACTAAGGGAAAAACACTACGATAGGAACACGCGTTGTACTTCCAACCATACTTCCCATAAATAAAATGAGATGGCCACCGGGTAAAGTTCCATAGGTAGAGACACTGGTAAATCGCGGGAAAAGTTGATTGTTTGCTAGGCTCAAACATTCTATGTACAACACTGAAGGTTTTGCACCTATATTGGCTATAGTTTATACGAAGCATTGTGTCCCACTTCAACAGACCCAATTATAACTTAAAAGTTGTAACACAGAACGTGTGTGATTTGCCAGAAAACTGTTCACACTTGTCACCATTGACATACTACAGTTTATTGGAGACTATGTTAAATATTTTCGCGATTTTCCAGTGTCTCTATCCATAGGTAGATATGACGGTTTATCGCGGAAAAACTTAACATAGTGCTGGTTTCAACTTAACGTTGATCTAATGGAAAGATTACTGGCTTCCGCCTGTACTAGGAGCTGTTACCCTATTTGACTGAGTCAATAAGAATCCCGCTATTGTTATATTTCATGCCTGTTATTGGTCTGCAGACAGCTACGTTGTGTCAGACGTATATCATCCAATCATTACGACCAGGTAAAGATTTTTGCCCCACTTTGTTTTAGTGTCGTACGTGCACACCTGCACCTCAACTTCATGATTATTGCCAGAGTTTTTTTTTGCAGCGTTATTATTCATTTGACTGTGCCAATTAGTACATGGATAACTGCGACACAACACGTCTGTGATTTGCGGGTTTAACTACAAGGCGTTGTATGTTACGGCGTCCAATCACTGACCACAAAGCAGAGACGCAGGTGCGCACGTAAGGCACTGAAACAAAGTGCTGCAAAAATCTTTTCGCGACAACTACCGGGCTCTACCAATCATACATGTCACAAAGGGTATGTTTGCACAAAACATTTTCGCGATACGTGTAAGGGCCATGAACTTTTCGCGAAAATAATTTTTCCCCGGTATATTTCAGTGCGATACGTGCACATCTGCAGTGTTGCTTCATAATCCGTGATTAGATGTTTTGTCTCTCACACGTCTTAGGATTCTACCTGCAAACTTGTGGTGCTGCATTGACCTTACTGTGGTTGGTACAGTCAAATGGAGGCGTCGCTTCACAAAGACGCTGCCAATAACTATGGACCACAGCTGCAGACGTGCACGTAAGGCGTTGAAACAAACTGGGGCTAAATTCTTTTCGCGAAAAGTCATCTATACCCAAACGTAGTAAACCACCGTACGCCAGTTGAGTGGTTTGCGCGTAGAGCTGATAATACAATACACACGTCAGTCAGTTGCACCCTTAGCGCCCCAGTAATTTTTTGCGTCACACAAACAGAAGCCATCTAGGGTGCCACGCGACATGCTCAGTACTTTTTTCTTTTAGAGTGGTGCAAATATTATCTCGATTTAATTTGACACAATGATTTTAATAAAAAATTGAGAACGTGTGCACTCACGCAATCCATAAATGTACGTAGGTTTATTGCAAATCAAAGCAAACAATTTCGATTGAGTATGAAACAAAACCGTACTGGTGAGAAAAATTACAGTACGAATCAATATTCACGTGCGTCGAAACAATGTTGCGATTATTTGATACATGTATCAGGCTGTTGTTAAATAATTATTATTGACACTGTTGTAAAAGTAACAGTTACAACGGGGATCGCGGTGGTGAAGAGGTTAGATCTCTTGCCTCCCACCAAGGCGATCTGGGTTCGAATCCCAGCGGGGTCGGTCCCCGGATTTTCGCATGTGGGAATCGCACCGCTCGTCGGCGGGTTTTCTCGGGGATATCCCGTTTCCCCCCGCCCTATCATTTCGACTCTTCTCTACTCACATCATGTAGCCCCTCAACAGCGCTTAAGACCTAGTGCAGACCAAACTCTCTTCATCTCACCAAGCTACGATTGTTACGTCGGTCGCGCTCGCGAGTATGCTACGGTTAGGAATGCGCAAATGTGGCGTTATTTTATGGCCGCAGGCTAGACTCCAAATGGTTATAGGCTCGTTTGACGTCCCTCATCGGTCGACAATGTCGTGGTCTGCCGCGGTAGGGTGGCCAATCTTCTCTAAGATGTCACATACGTAAATGACAACACACAAAGGTTCGTGGCCAATGGAATCACAGATCGTGGTCCTGGTGTATACCGGATATTGAAATTTAGCCTGTCAAAGAATAACAACGCAAATTTTCGCAGGTCCCAAGTTATGGTTTCGGTATAACGGCGACGGAGTGTTGGGTCGTGAGCCAGGAATCTACTCACGACCATTACTCCTAATGAGAGCATGACCCACTTAGCTATTTATAAACACGCGTGATGGAAGCTAATGTTTTTATCCCTCACTCCCAGAACAGTTTCCTATCCCAATGTGTACGTAAATGAGGTGCTGGGTGGATCTTTATCGGTCGACCGGTTTCCCGCTTATACCGAGGCTCCGTACTCGCAACACCCTTCTAATATGTTCCCGATTTTAAGATAAGCTGTTGTATGAACATCGCGTTACGAGAAAGTTTTTTTTTAAGAGATACTACTAATCGTTAGAGATGATGGTTTATCGCGGGAAAACTTGACTGTTTGATGTATTCCAACGTACGTTCAGCTTACCAAAATATTATTGGCTTTCGCTTGCACGCGTAGCAGTTACCCTATTTGACTGAGCCAATAAGAATCTCGCTATTATAATCTTTGATGCCTGCTGTTGGTCTGCAGACACAGGGGCGTAGCCAACAATTTCTTATGGGGGGGGGGGGAGGATATATCCCACACCCGACATTTATATGTGGGGGGGGGGGTGTTGGTTTATTAGTTGCGAAATGGTGCTATTTAAGAATGTTGCTAAACAAAAAATTAATATACCACTTTAAGAAATTTTAATAGTTTTAAGGCTATATACGGTAATTGTTAAAAAGTGAAAACCTCTACGCTGATATATGAAAATTTAAGTACATATTTAAGCTTCTGCTTCAGCATAGAGCCAACACAATTGTAGACATGCTGTCAACATCTGAAGTACGCAAAACGTTTCGCGACTAAGTTAAAAGACTACAGAATAATGTATTTTTCAGAGCCTCAGAACTGTACTGGAAAGAGCGAAGGATTCCATAGAATTTCGGTGGTGGGGGGATATATCCCGATACCTCCCTACCCTTCTAACTACGCCCATGTCCAGACAGCTACGTTGTGTCAGACGTAGATCACCCAATCACACATGTTGCAAGACTCTGCAGTGTTTTCAAGTGTATGTTGGTGTCACGGCAAGGGGAGTATGTTTAGAATGTAGGAGAGACAGCATGTGTAGATAATGTGTCGTCATGTAGACTGACTGCTGTCTGTGAGAGTGCACGAGGTACCTTGTCAAGGTGATTGTCGGCGTCCTAGGGTTTATGACCTACTTCCGGTCTGCTGGTAGTCGCCACTCCGGGGTCAGTCACCCCTCTCCGATACCACATCGACTCCTTTCTCACACACGCCGAGTACGTAAAGCCAGACTCACAACCACACTTAACGTACGTACGCACACACGCACGTACGTTAAGTATTAGAGATTGGATTCACAACAATATTTAATCTAGACACGCGCGGAAATTGTTTATATCATAGGCTAACAAAATGTCGGTATTAGATAATCGTAATATATTTTAATTTTTCGAAGCGAATAAAGTAATTTATGACCACAACACAAATGATTTATCAATATAAATTTTTATTTAATCGAGTCTTAAGCTTGCACATACTGAATTCACAGCCACCAGTTAGCGTACGTACGTACGAAGTAGAAAGTCGATCAACTCTGTTACGTACGTACGCACGCTACGCGAGGTTGTGAATGCTAGCTTACACACTCGGTGTTTCTACTTCTACACGTACGTACGCGTGTACGCTAAGTGGTGGTTGTGAATCCAGCTTAAGGCCTTGTTACGGAGTTTTGCAGTGATTTCGAAAATATTTTTTTATTGCTACCTAATACTCATATCAAAATTTCGCTGCACAGTTTTGACACTTATATGTTATAATTTGTAGCTGAATTATTTTGTAGAATTATACTGAACGGTAGTTTAGATTTCATTACCCAAGTACCACGTTTTTCGTCGTGAAAATAAGCAAAAATGAAGGAAATTATTTTTATTTTTTGCTGGCGAATGGTACATTATTTTAAAAAACGCGTCCACAGTATTGTGCATCGTGTGATTGCACATTGACTCAAATTTTTTCAAAACTTTTGGTTGAAAAATATTTGAGTTATTGGCACCAGTCTGAAAAAAACTCGGGAACAAGCCCTTAATTGTTAGAGACAGGAAAACACTTGACGGTTCATTGACCTGCAGGCTACACTGTAACAAAACTTCCTACATTTTTTAGGAAGTAATTAACCTAAACACAGTATGGAACAGTTACCATACTTCCGCCTTGTAAATATGCAAACTGTTACACTTGTTACAATACAAGTCTAGTAACTTCAGTATACATTTGACTGTTTCATAAAAACGGCTTAGGCGTGCTACCATGGATGTCTGGGAAACGATTCTACTATACCTACTTTATTAGCACTTGTATACGCAAGTGTGGCAAATTTACAAACTATTTTTTACAGGTAGCCTCCAGGAATATATGTACACCCAGACATCAGCTGTTTATTGGATGCTTGCTGACATAGTGAAACGTGATTGGGACTTTGAAAGAACTGTGCAATGGGAGTTCATGACTGGATTTAGATTTTTGGACGTACTCAATTGCAAATTAATGACTGTCAAAGAAAACTAAACAAATAATATAAAACCACAAAATAAGCAGAGTATGCTTTGGTCAGCAAGATACATACACAACATGAAATTCCAAAACGGAATCGGGTCAAATAAAAACAAGGAACAAACAGATAATAAATGAAAATAATAACAAATAAAATCGTGTTCGTGTCTGATATCTACTGTGTTTTTTTTTTTTTTTTTTTGTTTCGCCTCATCGTTGTGTCGCATGTTACTTGGTTGTTTGATTTCGAGTAAAAGCACAAAAATGTTTTTGGACATGCTCACTTACTTAGTTAGGTTTGGAATGGTGTTCAATTGATAACAGCATTAATAATAATTACAAAAAAACTTATTTAATGCCTAAATTATCACATTGTGGCTTAATATAACACAAAACTGTCTGGACATGGCTAGTTTTGATACCAAGTCATGGACTCAGCCAGTTATGTTACCAACAAAAATGGACATGGCAAGTTTTGTGACTGACTTTGGTAAGGAAGTTAAAAGGAATCAGTCAATGCAAAAGCAAAGAAAAATTAAAATTAACATAATTTGAAAACTCAGCATGTGTCATAACAAACTTTAATAATACTGCATAAGGAATACTGATATAAACAACCACTCAATAAACAGAAAATGTTTTGAAACCAAACTGAAGAAATAATGAAACTTAAATCTATCAATACAGTGATATTATATTCCTTTGTAATATGTCTTATACACAAAGCTTTCCCGTACTCCATTTTCATATTGAAATGGCCAACAACAACACAAACATAGCACTGTATTGGTAACCTTCATCTGAATGTTATTGGTACATAATGGGATTGTTGCAAGATCTTTGACTTGTGGCAAGGAGGTGGGGGCACGTACCAGAAGTGCCACCTCCCTGGGTGCGCCCATGCGCTACAGACTAGATATGAATACAGGTGTGAAATGAAATGGCGGCTCGTTTGATAAGGACGAACATCGCCGCTCATTGGCTGCCCGAGATTGTTGATACCAGCCCCGTGTGTGTTTAGCTCATCCATGTTACCGCAGGTTTCCTATTGGTCCAGCTTCCAGCTAGCAGGGCAGCCGCCTTAAGAATGTGTGACAGTCACCATCTTGAATTTTTGTGTTTTGTGTCATAACTTTATTCTTCTGGCTAAATTAATGGAACTTTCACTTATCTGCAGAATATAATACATATTGATAGAATTTTAGACACCGTAAATCTACATTTTCCGTTACTGTTGTAGCAGATAAAATTGCAGTTAAGAAAGTAATAAAGAATTTTCTAACTGAAATTCCATCTGTAACAACAGTAACGACAAAAATATAATTACGGTGTCTAAAAATCTAACAATATGTATTCTATTCCGTAGTTAGGTTAAAGTTTCATGAATTCACCCAGAAGAAAAGTTATGACACAAAATACAAAATACTGATATGGTGACTACTCACTCTTAAGCTGATTGGCGGCAGGTGTTTCCGCCATGTTGCTGGCCAGCGAAGACATTTGGCTGTCGTATGTGACCGAGTTCGGCACCCTACAGGCTATCTCACTTCTGTATTACTAAATATTCTGTGCCTATGCATACGTGAGCGGCAGCTACTGTATTGTCCGTGCCTGGCCGGACGCCCGCGCGCGAACACACACACACACGTCGAGACACGGGCTGGTCGTGTCGTAACTTCACCCAGTCACCCGCGCTATATTTGGCTCGTGCCGTAACCGCCGAAGCGCAGAAAACCGGGATCTGACATCAGCCGCACCCCGCCGTCAGCCAAGCCACCATTGCTGCACCTAACACTGAGGAATCCTCTAAATTCATTAGTGCGTGGTAGATAAATACACGCTCAAAACATCAATTGATTTCTACGCTTTTTTTCGAAGCCAATGTGGATATCATAAAATACTCACTGACAATCCTAGATAATGGTATGTGCCAACTTTATGAGTAAATATTTATCCAAAATTACTAATTCGTTACGCGCAGGGGCGTATCCAGAATGGAATTGTGGGTGGGGGAGGGGAATATATTGTTGCTAGCACCGGTTGGCCGATTTAAAGAGAGGGGTCCGGGGGTCCTCCCCCGGGATGCACTTTGTGAAGATTTGAGCAATCCTTCACAATAGTTATAGCCAACGTTTTAAACGAAATTGTTTCCAGTGTTACGAACTTCTGAGGCACAATCTCTGACGCCGGAACCTTGTGCATTTAATTGCGACGCAAGAGATCGCGCGTAACGAATTAGTAATTCTGGATAAATATTTACTCATACGGTGGGCAAATACCAATATCTAGGATTGTCATTGAGTATTTTATCCACATTGGCTTCGAATAAAGCGTAGAAATCAACTGATGTTTTCAGCATTTATTTATCTATAACGCACTCTTAAAGCAGTTTTTACAATCATGCGACACTGCGACAGCGACAGTGCGACAAACGCAACTAACCAATCAGATGAGAGCAAGCAGACGACGACGATGCGACGGGCTGCGATAGAACTCGTCCTATCGCAGCTGCGAAAATGGCGTGCGACAAGGAAGAAGAAGAATAAAACATCGATGTTTGTAAACAGAAAAATT